>CM044009.1:13468804-13616304 GCA_024085815.1 Flaveria linearis
TACTTCGGAAGAATAACTTCTTCCGAAGCCACTTATACTTTGGAAGACTGCTTCTCCGAGGCTTGGAGTCTTCTTTGTCTTCGGAAGCAGACTTTGTCCTCAGCTCTTTCATCAGACTTTGTCTTCAGAAGCTCAGACTTTGTCTTCGGAAGCTTTCAGACTTTGTCTTCGGAAGATAGTCTTCAGCTGTTGGCTTCAGTCGTTGCCTTCAGTTGATATCTTTAGCGTTGTTCTTCAGACTCTCGGAAGACCTCATGCTTAGCTTCGGAAGCCCTTGAATGTAGAATCAAATGACTATGTGAAGTGGTTTTGGTTGCACCAGCCTCATTATGACCCAACAAACTCCCCCTAGGCTGATGCTACCAAAACTTCACTTCCCTCTTCTTCTCAAAACTCTCAGCACCAATGAAAGTAAGTGTTTATCAGTGTATGCATTCTTTCCAATGTGGTGCTGAGGAGTTTGTACAAATCCTGGTAGATAGAACCTCTACTTTGTCACCTTGTATTATGTGTACCCTTTGTTGTGGCCCTCTGAAAAGAGTTAGTTGATGGGAAATATAGTCATATTCCCATCTAACTATTGGTTCCAATTCAGGACCTTCCACCATCTGTAGAAAGGATGTGCCTTTGGTGGTTGGTCTTTCCTTGTCTTCCGCTCTTTTCAACTTCAACTCTTCTTCAATCTTGGCTCTTCTACTACTTAGTTCAGCCAGTGGAGACCGCTGATATGATTTCTGATGTGTGCAGCAGTCTCAGAGTTGGAGGGATTAGAGAATGGCTTCTCTGCAAGCTCAGCAAGATCAAATCTGCTGAGATGCAGTAGAGAAGTGGCATTAAGCCCTTTAGTTTCACCATTCTCCCTTTCCACAACAAAGTTGTGAGAAGGTTCATCGAACCTCCACTGGATTATAGCTTTCCTAGGTCCAGGTGATTGACTAGAAATCCTGTCCTCTTTCCTTGTATCCAGTAGAGTCACCAGTCTCCTTCTTAGCCTTTCTCCTCAGCATTGAGGGTATCGGAGTTGAGACCAAGAAGTCTTGCAGCCTGGCCCAAGGTGTCTCTAGGCTACTCAAGAAATTGGCCTAGGGTGAGGAGCTTGAAGAGTTATCAACATAGGTGATGTTGATAAGGTCTCCCTCACAGGAGATGCTGCTCAAAGTGGTGCAGTTGATGAGCCTTGTCTTGAACTCCTTTATTTCCTCAAAGGAGAGATGTTGAGGAGGCTGAGGGATGGTCTTGGTTTTGTTAGGCAGGCTTAGGTTTAGTGGTTTTGGGTTATGTTTTGGGTTTTAGGATGGGTAGTTTGGGTGGTTGAAGTGATGTGGTAGTTTAGGTTTAGTTATGGGTTCAGGGGTGAAGGTTTCATCAGTGGGTTCGGTTTTGATGCGAAATGGGATTGGTTCTTCTGGTGTGGGTTGTGGTTGAGTGGCTGGGGTGAAGACCATTCCCTGTACCCTCCTGTACATCTCCTTCCTTTTCCCCCAACGGATGTCAGCTTTAATTTCACTGACTATCCGCTGGAGTGTCCTTTCGGACATAGGTCCCACCTGCCTACCAGAGAAGCCATGAGCCCGAGATAATCTTTCATCCAGGCTTTTTCATTGGACTTCTTAGTGGCAGTGACCCCCTTCTCTTCCTCCCTCCGCTTCCTCTCCTTCATCTTCTCCCTAGCAGCTTTCTTTCTTTCCTTCTCCATTTGATCCTGCTCTTTGTTGAGCAGCAGATCATGTCATCATCATGTGGAGACAGTTCAGGAAGACTGAACCTCTTGAGAGTAGGAATTTGATCCTAGCCTCTCTCATCTTCAAGGCTGCTTCCCTTCGCTCTTCTCTTTCCTCTCCAAGTCAACCTGGCTTCTTCTTCTTCCTTAGCTGCCTGGTTGACCTCTCCAAAGTCACCAACTCCTCTAGTGGTAGCAGGAGTACTCCTCATTGGTAGCTCCTAGGCTGATGAGCTGGTCAATGAGTGCTGTCCTTCTCTTTTGTGTTGATTTCTTCCTGATTGGCTGCAGCTACCTTAGAACTAGCAGCTAGCAGTTTCTCAGTAGGAAACCTACCTTTCTTCTTGAGCTTCTCAATCCTCTTCCTCCTCCTGAAACTCTTCCGCATCAATTTCCTTTTGCCTTTGCTTTGGCAGAGCTTGACTATGGTGGTTCTTGGATAGAGTTTCAGATTGAGAGAGAAGTTCAGCTGGTGTTTGGGATGGAGGTAAGTCAGAAATGTCCTCCCTGCTCACCTCAGATGCTATTTCAGCAATAACATCTGTGATGGTCAGTTCCTCGGACATTTGGAACAATCCTTCCGCAGCTTCTATCTCAGCTTCGGAAGACTTTTCTTGTTCTTCCGAGGCTTCAATATCCACTTCGGAAGTTTCAGCCTGAGCTTCGGAAGATGAGACTGCTACAAGTTCTGTCCCATCTGTTTTAGTTGCTGGGCCATCAGTCCCCATTTCCCCTTCGAAGTTAATCTCAGGTTCCATGTGGACCTTAGGTTGACCAACTTCTTCCACAGTGGTAGAAGGTGCAGTCAGTCTTTGAAGCTCCTCAGCCCCAAATATATAAGTGTGGTGTCAGGGCTGGGCTGCTCTAAGGAGGATCTCAATACAAACTTTGTGAAAAGTCTGTAGAGATCTTGAAGCATCTTTGAGTCAATCTCTAAAAAGGATTGAGATGACTCAGGTAGTGTGATAAGTTGGGAAGTAAAGGATTGGGTCTGTGGTTCCTCAGTGTTTGTCTCTGAACTTTCTCCCCTTTTTTGGTAGCATCATCTTGAGAGCTAGATGAGCTAGAAAAAGAAGTCAGTGAGACCTGAACAGGTACATGCCTAACAGACCTCTCTGTCTTTTTCTCAGCTAGTTTAGCCTTGAGATTGTTAATCTCAAGTTGCTGAGTGGCAGTCCTTGATTCTAAGATCCTCACCTGTGATTCCAGGTTGGAGACCTTAGAAAGCAAGTACTGAAGTGTTAGTTTGCATACTTCCCATCTCTCATGAGAAGAATCACGGGGAGATGAGATAACATACCTAGTATGCTCAGTCTCACCACCAGATGTTGCTTCTTGGCACCCTGGATACCTTTGCTCAAAGTCATCTCTTTCAGAGATGTCAATGGGCAAAGTTGCGTAGACTCAGTCCTAATGATGTTACCACTGTCCTGAGAGCTCAATGAGAGACTCTGAGTAGTGGCAGCTGAGCCTACATGAGTCCCCTCCACATCAGTGGGACTCACCTCAGTAATTGGCTGCTGATGGGAGCTAGAGACAAGGGATCTCTCTTGGCTCTGTTGATCTTTCAGAGGGTGTTGTAGATCAACTTCATGGCCATGGAGAGATGTAATCTCTTATCAGTACGAGTAAAAGGTCAGTGAAAGATAGGGAAGTTAACCTACTGACCCGGGACTTAGATCAATGTCTACAGGCATTGAGCCTATGGTGGCTGTCCCTAGAAGGCTGCACAGGGGAGTGTAAAGACTCACCCTGTGGGCTTAAGGCTTGGGGTTCGAGCTCTTGGGTTTGAGACTGAGGAGGCTCAAAACCCACATTAGGTCAATATGAAGGACGGTGTGACCTCGGACTGAGTGGGAGCCCATGATTCCACTCTAGCCCTTTTGGTTTGAACTTGGGAGCTTGTTCAATCAGAGTAGATTGAACAAGGTTCGTTTGGGGCGTCTCTGGTAAGTGATTTGATGGGTAAAGAAGGTTTTGTTGCATTGTGGTGGAGGTTGCTGGTGTGGGTTCTCACCTGTGGAGATAACAGGGATGTCACCAGGAGCTATGCGCTCAGTCATCTCTGGAGGTAATGGAGTGTACCTTCCAGTGAAGTTGTGGACATCTTCTTCAGTGTTTTGAAGATGGTAGGCCTCACTTGGGAACAGTAAGAGCACTGCACAGACAAGCTTGCTCGGTTCCAGCTCACAGTTGATTATGTGTTGAATAAATCTGGGATACATGAAGAATGTATCCCTTCTCAGATTGCCGATTAGGTTGGTCAACACCAAATCGTGAGTAGTTGAAGCGTAGACCTCACCAACCCATGAACTAGGCATCCCAGTTCATATGGGATTTGATCCCATCCCCTGACTTGTTGGATAGCAGTGAAGGACAATGTGCAGCAAGAACTTCCAATGGTAAGAGAAGTTGAACTTGTATACGGTTGACCTACTGACATCTCCTCCATATCCCATAAGGATGTAAGTTCCATCCAAATCTTCTTTGGGGAACTCAGTAGGAGCCCCATCATCATGAAGCTCGAGATGCTCCCTGATGAGTTGCTCTGTGATGACCAACTCCTGGCGACAAATGTGAGTTCTCAGTACTCGAACCCCATTCAGAACTGCAGTTTGACCGTTACTCCAGAATTCGAACATATGGTTGGAGTATACGGTGGGGTTAACTGTAGTGCAGTGAGGTATGTGGATTCGGTAAGAAAGGTGATAATTTGGGTGAAGTCGGCATCTCTTGACGAATCAAGTAATGCGACTTGGTTGTGCTGAGGTTTAGCGGCGCATTGGAGAGAATGTAAGCTTGAATTTGGTGAAAATTGCAGGTTTGACAGTGAAGAGAATAGTTAGGGCAGTAAATTGGTAAAAGAAGATGAATTTGATCAGTCTGGATTATTTAAAGGGGATGAATTGTGGTAGTGGCGGTAATAGGGTAACTGTTTGGGGTTACTGTGGGTGGTATGGTGGTTTACGGCGGAGAAATGATAGTGGCGGCAAGGGATAATTTTAAATAATCTGACAATCATGAACAAAATCTTTACTTTTTACAGAGTGGGCCTAAAAGATATCCGTTACAGAGTAAAACCTTTACTTCCGAATGTAAAACATTTCCGAAGGTAATTTGTCTTCCGAAGGCAATTTCTCTTCCGAAGCAAGGCATTGCTTCCGAAGGTAAAATTGTCTTTTCGAATGGAGAGTTACATAAGCTTCGGAAGTAGATCTGATGTAAAATCAATCGCTTCTTCTTCGAGACCCAAAACTCTTCCGAGAAAAAATTTCCATTGAGGAATTTTGGCTTCGGAAGATATTCAAGAATATCTTACGAGAGTTAATTCCTCTTCGGAAGGAATTTACACTTAGAATAATTTAAAGATCTTTTGTAACAGGGCTTAAATTGTATTGACACAAGACATTACACATTTAAAAAGCTTTTCAAAAGAGGTAGTTAATCAATATTTATCATCCCAATAGCTGATATGAGATACTTAAATCTTTGTTCATCAAATGCCTTTGTGAACAAATCAGCAATTGTTCATTTGAGTCAACTTTGATTAACTTGATCAAATTCTTCTCATGATATCTCTAATGAAATGATACCTGATATCAATGTGCTTTGTCTTGGAGTGCTTCACCGATTCTCAGTAATGGAGATAGCACTATTGTTGTCAATATGGATAGGAGTAGTCATGAAGTTGAATCCATAGTCTAACATCTGATTTTGAATCC
Source organism: Flaveria linearis (assembly GCA_024085815.1). NCBI lineage: Eukaryota > Viridiplantae > Streptophyta > Magnoliopsida > Asterales > Asteraceae > Flaveria > Flaveria linearis. The sequence continues at coordinate 13,474,247 of CM044009.1, forward strand.
ATAGCAGTTGAGAACAGCAGCTAGCAGCAGCAATGTATTCAGCTTCAGCAGTTGATGTAGAGACACAGGATTGTTTCTTGCATTGCCATGAGATAATCCTTCCACCAAGAAATTGACATCCTCCTGATGTGATTTCTTGTCAATGTTGCAGCCACCATAGTCACTGTCAGAGTATCCATAGAGATTGAAATCACTATTTCTTGGATACCAGAGACCTAGTTTAGGTGCTCCTTTGAGGTATCTGATCTTTGCAGCAGCTAGGTGAGACACCTTTGGAGCAGCCTGATATCTTGCACAAATGCATGTGGCAAACATGATATCTGGTCTACTAGCAGAGATACATCAAGAACCGTATACGTGTCTGGCTATTTACAGTCCTTCATTTCAAATCTATCTAAGATGTCTGAGACATACTTAGATTGACTTATGAAGAACCCTTCCTTCATCTGTTCACCTGAAATCCAAGGAAAAGTCCATTTTTCCCATGGAACTCATTTCAAATTTCTGCTTCATAATGCTCTCAAGTCCTTGCACATTTGGTCATTTGAAGAACCAAATATGATGTCATCAACATAGACTTGACGAGCAATATGTCTTCTCCACTCTTTCTGATGAAAAGAGTCTTATCAATGGTACCTCTGGTGTAGCCATTCTTCAGGAGAAACTGAGACAAGCTCTCATACCACAGCCTAGGTGCTTGGTGCAGCCCAATAGAGCTTTATCCAGTTTGCTCACATAGTTGGGGTGTTGTGGGTCTTCAAATCCTGGAGGTTGACATACATAGATTCTCTATCTATATCCCCATATAGAAAAGCACACTTGACATCAAGTTGGTAGACTGTGAAGTTCTTGGATGCAGCAAAGCAAGGAAGATCCTAACTGCCTCAAGTCTGCAACAGGTGCAAAGACATCAGTATAATCATTCCTTCCTCCTGGGTGTACCCTTGAACTACTAGTCTTGCCTTGTTTCTTGATAATCAAGCCTCTATCATCTTTCTTGTTCATGAACACCCATTTAGTGCCTATGGGTACTTGACCAGATGGTAGTGGGCATAGATTCCAGACCTTTTGTCTTTTGAATTGAAGCAGCTCTCCTGCATCGATTCAACCCAACTACTATCCTTTAAGGCATCCTTCCACCTTCCTTTGGTTCCATCTGAGACAAGAAGCATGAGTACAAGCAGACATTCCCATGAAGAGTTTGCCCTCTTGTTCTCACACCCTCAGAGACATTCCCTATGATGTTCTCAGTTGGATGAGTGTTGTGAATCCTAAGGCGAGAATCACTTCCAGTTGCAGAGATAAGTCCAGGTTGGACATGTTCTGATCAGGAACTGGATCCTCTGTCCAACTGTGTTTCAAAGTCATTCAATGAGGACTGATTGAATGATTGAGAAACATCATCAATGGTTGGTTGTGAAGTAGTATTACAGTTGCCTGTTCCTTCAGAATACCACTTCCCTCAACCTGGTGTTGTAATGGATCACCTGAAGAGCTTTGAGGTTGATCAAGTGATTCACTTGTTGAAGCTTCATCCTTCCTGGAGATATTACACTATCAGATCTGTGAATGTTGAAGCTTGTTGCCTTTCAGCTCTTGGAGAATTTGGAAGAGGTCTGGGAAGCTCAAATAGTTGATCTGCATCAGCATCAGCATCACCTTGAGCACCTGTTCCAGCTGAAACATTCTCACAAGATTGTTTAGAATAGTTTGGAAACAATTCTAAATCAAGATATACTCAAGTCCATTCCCCCTAACACAAGGAGTGTGCTCATTAACAACTATATTGGATGACTCCTCAAATTGTTGATTCTTGATGTTGTATACTCTATAAGCTTTGGAGCTAGAAAGTATCCAACAAAGATAGCATCATCCGACTTCTCAGCAAACTTTGCTAAGTTGTCCTTTGTGTAAGTATGGTACACCTGCATCCAAGGACCTTAGAAAGCCAATGAACGGTGGCCTCTTGTTCCATAACTCATAAGGGTTTTTTTCCATGGGGCTTGAACTACAAGAACCCTGTTCTGCACATAGCATGCAGTGCTGACTGCCGCTGCCCAGAATGTTAAAGGCAGCTTTGAATCAGCTAACATGGTCCGAGCAGTCTCAATAAGTGTCTTATTCCTCCTCTCAGCAACACCGTTTGTTGAGGAGTTCTGGGAGCACTATATTATCTGGTAATCCCTTTTGAGTCACAGAATGAGTCAAGAACAAAGTTCTTAAACTCAGTCCCTTGATCACTTCTAATGATCTTAACCTTGTGATCAATTTGATTTTCTATTTTAAGAATAAAGATTTTAAAGTTTCAGCAGTTGCATCTTTACTTCTTAAAAGAATACCCATGTAAATCTTTGTAAAATCATCAACAATCACAAGGCAGTATGATTTCCTTCCAATGCTCATTATACTTGTGGACCAAAGAGATCCATGTGCAATAAGTGTAATGGAGTAGTGATAGAGTTAACACATTTGGATTTATGAGATGATCTGTGTTGTTTCCCTTTCAGGCATGCAACACAGTTATCTTTGCAGAAAAATTCCTTTTTAGGCAAACCATGTACCAGTTATTTTTAGCCAATTTATTCATTGTTTTAAAATTCACATGACACATGCGTTTATGCCATAGTGTTGACTCATCACTATCAGCTTTGGAAAGAAAGCATGATACTTCACCCATAGGAGAAGCTTGTTCATATCCAGCTTGTACATATCCCCTTTCCTGGGAGATCTAAGAAGCACCAATTCCGGAGGAAATTGTCATCCCTGGTTTGAGGATAATGCACTCATGTTCTGTGAAAAGCATCTGATGCTTCTGGTCACAGAATTGAGAAACACTTAACAGATTGTGTTCAAGCTGTTTGACAAAGTGAACTTTGTCAATGTTTATTCTGCCATTGGATATACTTCCTCTGCCAGAATATATCCTCCGGCCTCACCTCCAAATTGGACAGGCCCTCCATCAAAGTTCTGGAATTGTTGAAGGAGAGATCTGTTCCCTGTCATGTGCCTGGAGCATCCACTATCTACAATCCAGACATTGTTGTTCTTGTCAAATGGACGTCCCTGCACATAAGATGAGATGGTTAGTTTTGTTTGGAAGCCCAAGCCTTGCAGGTCTTGGGCTCTTCCAAGAGAGTGACATAATTGAACCAAAGATATGCATTGGGGTTCATAGAGGTCGTTGAAGAAGAGGTTTGGGCTGCAGCATCTTCCTTGATCTTCCAATCCATCCCTTAGTTGATCTTTGAGGATGAGCTTGTTGAAGCTTTTGCAGCATGGTCTTCTTCCGAAGCTTCTTTCTTTTCGGAAGAAGCTTCACCACCTTTTCCTTCGAAGTAGTCTTCTTCTGAGATGGTTTCAAGGGAGCCTTCTTGTTCTTCCGAACCTTAGAAGGTTTGGCTTCCGAAGCCATTTTCCCTTCGGAAGGAGTACTTCCTTCCGAACAACTTGGCTTCCGAGACCAATTTCCCCTTTTTCATCATTTGGACCTTTTGAAGTGGTCCAACTGAGAAACCTTCTCTGACTCCTTCTCTTCTAACATTATTTGCATAATGTGTGCTTGCTAGATTGTAGTAACAATCTTTAGCCATGTGGTTGTGCAGACCACACATTATGCATGCAATTTAGCCTTCTGGGAACTTGCAGGTTGCTGTTTCTTGGATTTCTTCTCTTCATCAGCAACTTTCCCTCTTCAACTTCTGATCCTTCGATAGGACAGGAGTGCTGGTACTACACTCCTTTCCTGAATCAGAAGTACCTACCACTTGAAATCCGGCAGAAATGAAGACACCCTTTTGCTTTGGGTCAATCTTAAGCTTGGACTCTGCAACCTTCTTGGCAGTCCTTCTAGCAGCTTTAGCTCTGCTTCTTTGCCTTGGTGGTGTAGGATTTGGTCTTCACAGGTGGATGATGTATCCTCCAGTTTCTCCCCTGTGGTGGCCACTATTTTTTTGCCTCATTCTCTAGTTCCAATGGAGAAGGGTCAGCAGTTGGAACCTCTTGCTCTTCAGTACCACATCTAGGTAGTCTAATAGACTCATAAGAGTGTGGTGGAGCTATTTCATTGGTTCCCAACCCTTCTTTGTTTTGATAAAACATTTGGAATGAGAGGTGATGCAAGAATAGTTTGGAAGCTTTGCTCAGCAATAGCTTGCTTCCTGGCCTGAGCCTCAGCAGTGACTAACTGGGCTTGAACTTCAGATAGTTTGGATATCAGATCTTTGATTTGAGTCTTATAGTTGGTCTTTTCATGTTTTAAAAGAGACACAGTTTTCTCTAACTCTTCAATTTTCTTTTGATAGTCAGATTCAGCTCTCTTAAAATCAGATTTTAAACATTTAAAGACTCAACCTCAGATCTGATTTCCAAATGTAATCCTTATAAAGTTTAACTTTAGCAATACAGGCAGCAGTACAAATGTTCATATACCTGATCATCATCTGTTCCGGCCATGAGTGCTTGAGCGGGAGTCACATCCTGAACTGAAGCTCCAGTCAACTTCTTGAGCCACATAGCTGTGTTCAGTTGACTTTTCTTCATGCTTTGAAGCAGTGGGATGTGTGGAGGCCTGTGGGGTTCCCGGGTTGTTCTTGGGAGCCTTGCATTCCCTAGCAAAGTGACCAAGTTGGTTGCAGTTGTAACACTTTGCTTTGCTCTTATCAAACCCAAACTTGCTGTTGACTGGGTTTTGAGGGAATTGCCTTCCAGTTCTCTTGAAGAACTTCTTCGCTCTGTAAGTTAAAAGAGCCATCTGTTGGACAATGTCCACATACTCCACATCATCTGGACTGAAGCACTCAAGATCATCAAAGCAGTATTGAAAATCACCAGAGTGTCCACTTCCAGAGACAAAGGCACAACTATCCTGAAAGGAGTTGTGTTGAACCTTTTGAGACTTTGGAGTCTCGGTAGAGTAATGTAGGGTCCACTATGTGAGTTGTCAGGGTAACACAGCAACTGATGTGTGGTTCTATGATTTCCCTTTCAACCACATGAAGGGCTGAACTTAGTTGGTTATTGGAGTGACCAGAGGAGTTCTGCATGTTCATCTCCATCTGGAATGCACTTAGGATACCATACAACTCTGTCAGAGTAGAGTCTTAAGGTCCGAAGTTCTCTTGATTACAACACAGTAGTGTGTCCATAGTTTAGGAAGGGAAGACATGAACTTCCTAACTATGTCTCTATTCTCAAGAGCTACTCCAATATCCACCAGAGTATCTACTATCTCAACATACCTGAAGTATTGTTGAGTCAAGGTCTCACCAGCCTTGAAAGTAAAGTTCTCAAACTGCTGCTTCAAGAGATCCTTCTTGTTCTCTTGGGTTTCCTTGGATCCTTCATACATCAGCTTCAATGCTTCCCATAAATCTTTAGCAGTCTTGCACTTCTTGAAGCCTCTGTAGACGGAGTTTGGGAGAGCAGTTTGGAGAGAGTCATAGCCCTTTGATCTAGCTCTATTCTCTTCCTGTCTTCTTCTGAGTAATCATCAACATCTTTTGGAATGATGCGATTACCAGTGGCAGAAGTAGTGCTTGGTATGAAAGGACCATTGACAATGGAGTCCCACATCCTTGAATCTTGACACTTGATGAAGCCTTCCATTCTGATACACCATGTGTCAAAGTCTTCAGGGGTGATCAGTGGGGACTTGGTCATGGCAGTTTCCATATCAGCCTTGAGAGAGCGGCCATTTGAGTGAGTGGTTTGTAGTGAGGAGTGAAAAACAGGTTGATTTGGATGGTAAGATCTTACAATCAAGAGCCTGGAGCTCTGATACCAATTTCAGGATCGATTATTGGTTCAACAGATGGTTTTTCTCTCAAACTCACCTAGAATCAACACTCAGCAAGAGTCTATAAAGAGTTGATCACAATATAACAAGTACAGTAAGTAAATGAACACAGGATAAATTTTCAAGGTACTTTTATATATTGCTTCTCAACTCAAAGGATTACAAGACTCTTGGACTCAATTCGCTTATCTAAAGAGTTACAAGGAGAAGATATATATAATACTACCTACAGCCGGATATACTTTGATACCAGCTGGACACCTTAACCTAACATCTATAATACAAGATCTAGGTGAAGTCTTTCAGACATTTTGCCTGAGAGTTGGTAGTCAGGACATGTCCCTGACTTCCTTTTGTCACCAACTAAAGTTGGTAACATGTACTATCATAAAAAGGTGAACAGTAGAATAAAGTATGGTCAACAACATGGCTCTTTAGAAGATGCCATGTTGTATCAGAGGTCTGCAGCGGACTGTCAGGGACCATACTTATATCTACTGGACATAGCAATGTCTTCCGAAGGATAAAGTACTTCGGAAGAATAACTTCTTCTGAAGCCACTTTACTTCGGAAGACTGCTTCTTCCGAGGCTTGGAGTCTTCTTTGTCTTCAGAAGCAGACTTTGTCTTCAGCTCTTTCATCAGACTTTGTCTTCGAAGCTCAGACTTTGTCTTCGGAAGCTTTCAGACTTTGTCTTCGAAAGATATCTCAGCTGTTGGCTTCAGTCGTTGCCTTCAGTTGATATCTTCAGCTGTTTTCTTCAGACTCTCGCGAAGACCTCATGCTTAGCTTCGGACCCCATGAATGTAGCATCAAAATGACTATGTGAAGTTGGTTTTGGTTGCACCAGCCTCATAGCCCAACAAACTCCTCCTAGGCTGATGCTACCAAACTTCACTTCCCTCTTCTTCTCAAACTCTCAGCACCAATGAAAGTAAGTGTTTATCAGTGTCTGCATTCTTTCCAGATGTGGTGCTGAGGAGTTTGTACAAATCCTTAGTAGACAGAACCTCTACTCTGTCACCTTGGATTATGTCTACCCTTTGTTGTGGCCCTCTGAAAAGAGTTATTGGATGGGAACTATAGTCATATTCTATCTAACTACTGGTTCCAATTCAGGACCTTCCACCATCTGTAGAAAGGTTGTGCCTTTGGTGGTTGGTCTTTCCTTGTCTTCCGCTCTTTTCAACTTTAACTCTTCTTCAATCTTGGCTCTTCTACTTAGTTCAGCCAAGTGGAGACCGCTGATATGATTTCTGATGTTGCAGCAGTCTCAGAGTTAGAGGGATTGGAGAATGGCTTCTCTGCAAGCTCAGTAAGATCAAATCTGCTGAGATGCAGTAGAGAAGTGGCATTAAGCCTTTAGTTTCACCATTCTCCCTTTCCACAACAAAGTTGTGAGAAGGTTCATCGAACCTCCACTGGATTATAGCTTTCCTAGGTCCAGGTGATTGACTAGAAATCCTGTCCTCTTTCTTGTATCCAGTAGAGTCACCAGTCTCCTTCTTAGCCTCTTCTCCTTAGCATGAGGGTATCGGAGTTGAGACCCAAGAAGTCTTGCAGGCTGGCCCAAGGTGTCTCTAGGCAACTCAAGAAATTGGCCTAGGGTGAGGAGCTTGAAGAGTTATCAACATAGGTGATGTTGATAAGGTCTCCCTCATAGAGATGCTGCTCAAAGTGGTGCAGTTGATGAGCCTTGTCTTGAACTCCTTTATTTCCTCAAAGGAGAGATGTTGAGGAGGCTGAGGGGATGGTCTTGGTTTTGTTGGGCAGGCTTAGGTTTAGTGGTTTTTGGGTTGTGTTTTGGGTTTTAGGATGGGTAGTTTGGGTGTTGAGGTGATGTGTAGGTTTAGGTTAGTTGTGGTTCAGGGTGAAGGTTTCATCAGTGGGTTCGGTTTTGATGGGAAATGGGATTGTTCTTCTGGTGTGGGTTTGTGTTGAGTGGCTGGGGTGAAGACATTCCCTGTACCCTCCTGTACATCTCCTTCCTTTTTCCCCAAACAGATGTCAGCTTTAATTTCACTGACTATCCGCTGGAGTGTCCTTTCGGACATAGGTCCCACCTGCCTACCAGAGAAGCCATGAGCCCGGAGATAGTCTTTCATCCAGGCTTTGTCATTGGACTTCTTGGTGGCAGTGACCCCCTTCTCTTCCTCCCTCCGCTTCCTCTCCTTCATCTTCTCCTAGCAGCTTTCTTCCTTCTTCCTTCTCTATTTGATCTGCTCTTTGTTGTGGAGCAGTAGGATCATGTCATCATCATGTGGAGATAGTTTGGGAAGACTGAACCCTCTTGAGAGTAGGAATTTGATCCTAGCCTCTCTCAGCTTCAAGGCTGCTTCCCTTCGCTCTTCTTCTTTCCTCTCCAAAGTCAACCTGGCTTTCTTCTTCTTGATCCACCCGCCACCCCGCCACCGCCACCGCCACCGCCACCGCACCGGCACCGCCACCGTCACCGCCACCGCCAGCGCCACCGCCACCGCCAGCGCCAGCGCCACCGCCGCCGCCGCGCCGCCCGCCCTCGTCGCCGCCCTCCTCGTCGCCCTTCTCGTCCCCCTCCTCGTCGCCCTCCTCTCTCGCCCTCCTCCTCGCCCTCCTCGCGCCCTCCTCGTCGCCCTCCTCGTCGCCCTCCTCGTCGCCCTCCTCGTCACCTCCGTGTCGTCGTCGGTCCTCGTCGTCCACGTCGTCGTCCTCGTCGTCGTCCTCGTCGTCGTCCTCGTCGCGTCCTCGTCCTCGTCGTCGTCCTCGTCGTCGTCCTCGTCGTCGTCCTCGTCGTCGTCCTCGTCGTCGTCGTCGTCGTCGTCGTCATCGTCATCGTCATCATCGTCATCGTCATCATCATCATCGTCATCATCATCATCGTCATACATCATCATCATCATCATCATCATCATCATGATTATTATTATTATTATTATATTATTCTTATAGTTATTATAGTTATTCTTATTCTTATTAAAGACTTTGGTCGGTGAACCTTCTCCAAAACCCTAAACCACCACCACCACACCTCCGATTCCACACACCCACCACCCAAATCGCCGCCCCATCGCCACAGATTCACCCAAATCTCCCACCTACCACCACCACCACCACCCTTCCCCTAGCGACAGAAACACTGCCGACGCCATCACCAAAAGAGAAGGCGAAGCCTCCGAAGCATAACTGCTTACATAGGAGCATTCGGTGGAACGAGTGTTTTACGGCCTTAGATCTTTGGCTTTTGCTGTTGCGAGCTCTGCATTCCGGTACGCAATCGCCATATTGTGTGCTTTTCGTTTTGATTATGCCTGTGTGGGTGTCGATTTTGGGGGTTTCTTTGTTTTGTTGTTCATCAATTCACCAAACATATTGATGTACGACTCTAAGAGTGATGGATGATGATTATCTTTTTCTTAATCATTTCACCCGTATTAGGTGATTTGTGTTCTTATCAATCGGCATCAGATGGCTCTTTTTATTGTTAGGATTTTGTGTTTAGGTCTTGATAATACATTTACAATATAAGTTTAAGTTTGTGTGAGTGCTTATGAATTTGTGAATTCTAATGTTGATCAGAACTTGTGCAGAGTATTTTTTTTTTATTTTATTTAGGCTAGCAAGTTAACATGCTTCTTATGTCTGATGTTACCTTTAGAAGAAAACCACAATCTGTGATTCTGCAAGCCATATTGCTGTTGGTTCTACTGTTGGTTTGTTTGTAACTTATTGTTGGTTTGGTTCTAATAATTATTTTGAGTTTTTACAGGATTTGGTATCCTTCTGGGTTTTGCTGGTTGACGGTAAGGTTGTTGTTGGTTGATTTCTTTTGGTTTTGCTTCTGTTTTCGATTGGTTGTGGGGTGTATGTTGTCTTTTAGGGGTTACATGTTCTAACATTTGAGTTTTTGTTGGTAATTTTATTTGGTGGTTGCTGCAGGGTTCAGTTCTTTCTTGGTTGTTTTTCAGGTATGTTTAATGTTTATTTGTTGGAGTTTGTTGTTTTAAACAGTTATGTGTTGGTAGATTATATACATGTATCTATTGGTTGTTAACTTTATGCTTACACTTTTGTATTTACCCTATTTGAGATCCATGCAACCTAAATTAGCCTGGTTAGAGCCTGTTGTGTGTTGTCATTTGTTCAGGTATGTATGTATGTTGTTGCATGGCTTGTATGTAGGTATGTAAGCTCTCTATATGTATATGTATATAGTGATCAAAATCTAATTGGCCTGGTTAGAGCCTGTGTTTAGCTTATGAAAAGTTTTACTTTTTTGTTGGTTTTGTTGTGTGTATGTATGTGTGTGGTCATTTGTTCAAGTATGTATGTATGTTGTCGCACGGTTTGTATGTAGGTATGTAAGCTCTGTGTATTGTATATGTATATAGTGATCAAAATCTATTTTTGTGATTAATAGTCGAAGTAAGGTTGTGATCAAAATCTAAATTTGACTGGACTTATACATTTTCTCTCAAAATATGGTATGCGCTTGACTGAATGATGTTTGAAATTAGCACATTTGGCAACAAATAGAGTAACTCGAGCTGTGCTATAAATGTTTATTAGCTGTGTATTATTGTATTGGCTGATTAGTTGTTTAATTTTTGTGAAATTTGTAAGGGTTACAGCAATGATTTTAGTATGGCAATATGCAGAGAATCTGGATATCAATCTTGGAAGGGGCTTTCTTGGGGTATGGTGAGTTGCAGTTCTTGATATAGTTCTGGTTATAATTTATAATTCTGTTACTTATCTGGTCACAAGGCATATGATTATGTACAACTTTATGGTTAATACATGATAACTTGATAAGTAATTGCTTCAGGTTCCCCTGCTTGGTGGAGCATTTGCGCGGGTACTTGGCATTTCTTTTATAACTCCGAGTCACTGGAGGTAAGATTGATACTTTTCTTTTATAATCAAATTGAACAGTAGTAATTGCTATGACATTCTTGATTCCCCATGCTCTAATTCCTAAGTAATAAATAAATCTTGAACTTTCATCATTAATAAGCAAAATGGGTCTTACCCAATGCAAATTATAGGTTTTGGTTGCTCTCCAAGGAGCATTGACGGTTATTGGCAACACTACAATGTGCATAGCTGCGTACCGGGTCTATAAATCATCACAAGAACACTCCACTGATGCATAAGCATTTGTATCAAGTTGCAGCATGCAATTTTTTCGTAGGTGTTACATTCTTGAGGTAAATTTTCCTTAATTTTGTTATCATCTTTTGTCGATCTAGCACTCAACATGAGCTGCATTTATAATTTAGTTAAAGAACAACAACAAATGGAACAAGAAATTTAAGCTGTAGGGTTGTCCTTGAAATCTTCCTGTAATGATGGTCTGGAAATATGTAAGGTATTTATTTAGAAGGGTACACTTGTAAATGCTATATATGCTAAAGCAATGTATTATTTGAAACTGGTCATTCCGCATGGGGCTTTGCATTGACTTTGACTTCTGTCGTGCATCATAAGAAAATTTAGGAACATTTAATCAAGAAAGTTCCTTAGATGGTGTACATATCCTATGGTTAATAATGAGAGCGTTATTAATTGGGACAATCTATTCTTCGTTTTCTCTGTTTGGTGAAGATTTACTCCTATGCTAAATGTCTTTGTTGTGTATGCATGTATCACTATATATTTCTCTTGATGGCCAAAAACAAGCAAAACTTTGATTATTATCTGCTATGTCGCTTACTAAAACAAAATACTCAAACACGAACAGCCGTAGCAACGCGCGGCATATATTCCTAGTTATAGTTATTATAGTTATTATTATAGTTATTATTATTATAGTTATTATAGTTATTATTATAGTTATTATATAGTTATTATTATAGTTATTATTATTATTATGTTTAGGGCTTAAAGTGTAATTTAACCAACTTAAGGGATTAATTAAATGTAAGTAGAGGGTTTAAAGTGTAAAAATAAAAATTACTATTCTAATTATAGACTTTGGTCGGTGGCTTTTTTTTTTTTTTTTGGTTTTTTTTATGAAATTTTCTTTGTTATTTTGTTTGTGTTTTAATTTTTTTTGTGTTTTAATATGGTGTGTTTTGGGTGTTGGTTCGAGATTTTAGAGTGGAGTTTTTTGTGGCTTTTTTTATCTGGCCACGTATCTTTGATTTGTAGGGTTCGGTGACGTTGTCTTTCTCAGGGTTCCTGTTTTTTTTTCTTTCGTATGATATCCTGACGATTCTCGCTATTAGGTTGGGGTTTCTTTTGTTTGCTCTTTTCGGGGCTTTGATTTTCGTCGGTTTTCTATTTTGGACTGTCGTTTTCTTGCGACTTTAATTTTCATATGGTGTTGGGCTTTGAATAGTTTTTGGGTTCTGCATATCTTGGTGTGTTATGGATTTAGGGTTTTTGTGTTTTACTTTACGTATTTTACTGATTTTGTGGTTTTGAATCTTCATTTTGATTTTGATTTAGGGTTACATTAAAACTCGCATACACGTGGCAACGCGCGCGCCAAAACTAATCTTTTTCTTTTTTTGAATATTATATATTATATATTATATATTATAATAACACATTGGGTCAAAAATAATATGTTTCAATTGACGCGATAAAAAATTTCGACACAAATTTAGTTGGGAAACGAGTTGGGTTAAATATAATATGTTTATACGACATATAAAATATGTTTCGATATAATTTAACTCATAAACGAGTTGGGATTTTTGTAATATATACTCTATCACATCGTATACAACGTCAATGCACGTGTTTTTATGTACGTTTTGAGTTGTTATACTTTCGACATAAATTTGTTTTAAAAATAGTTGGGACAAATATAACATGTTATCATTCAATGGTAAATATTCGAGTTACTTTATGTTTTGACGTAAATTTAGGTGGGGAACGAGTCGGCTGGTCGTAGTTTATAATTTATCACGCCGCAAACGCCGCCGCAATGCGCGGCGGGTTAAAACCTAGTTTAATATTAAAAACCCAAAGCCATCGGTCAACCCCACCCCCCCCCCCTTCGCAACCGTACTGCCGTAACACCCGAGAGACCGCCGAAGCGTCCCCTTCTCCCCGCCGACGATCAGCAGATGAGTTCTAGCCACCATCGGACGTTGTCGTCTTGCCGATTAGTCGTTCGTAGGTACACGATCCATTTAGACTTCGTTTCGTTTATTTCCGCATAGTTCGGTGTCGTTCTTTCGGTTCGGTTTGATTCAGGAGATACGGTTTTGTACCACGATTGCACGGGGTGTTCGGCGGTGTTGCGGTAGTGTTGTGTTGATGTTACGGTGTGTGTCGAGATGAAGAAACATCACACAGCAGCCTACGGCTGCTGCTGTGTGTGTATATATGTGACGGTGTGTATGTATATAGTGTATGTGTGCTTGTGTGTGTCGAAGGGGACACAGCAGCCGAAGGCTGCTGTGGACGTATGTATCCTGTTTGTCTGTATCTATATATATGTTAAGTGTGTGTTATTGTATATATATGTATATGTATAGGTGTGTACACATTTTGTGTGTGTGTGTGTGTATGATTTGGTGATGTGCATATGATGTGTGTGTTCCTTGATTGTTGGTCGAGAGAAATCAACACATCAGCCTTGGGCTGCTGTGTGTACCAGGTGTGTGTTTCAATGTTGGAGTGTATGGTTACGAATGTATGTATATGTATATGGAGTGTGGGTGTAAACGTTGTGTATGTGTGGTTGTTTAGTGTAAGTGTCTGTGTGTTGTGGTTGAGAATGCTACTGTGAATGCTTCCAAACTATACTTAAGTGTATATAATTATATAATGTATGTGTGTGGATGATAATTGTAGTAGGTATTCATATGTGGTTTATGTGGGTGCATTGGAAGTTTGTATGTGCATGATGTGTGTTCTAATGGTCTGTGGTGTCCTTTTATGGGTGTGTGAGATTATATGTGATGTATGGTAATCTTAGGTAGGATTATATATAATATATGAGTGCGTATGTTATGTGCACACAAGCATGTATTAGTTTTATATACGTCGTATTAGTGGATGTGCACGTTAGTAACCAACATAAGTATATACATTATGGGGGAGTATGGGGTTATAAAATTATGTGTTCTTATAATATAGTTTGAATACGCTTTCACATAGTACTACAGAGAGTAGCGTGTGTATTACATGGATAAATTAAATATATAAACCTAAAAATATAATAAAAATGTATTAAGACTAATTATATATATAATATATCGCCCGTGTGTAAGTACACGAGTAACCAACTTAATATCTATATACATACATACATATATATACATACATACATACATACATACATGTATGTGTGTATGTGCGTATGTGTGTATGTGCGCACGTGCGCGCGTGCGTGCGTGCGTGCCCGTTGCGTGCGTGCATGTATGTATGTATGTATGTATATAGATATGAACAAATATAATATTTTCGAACGAGTCGCGCAATACACGTGAACCGACCTGATCCGACCGAACATCCCTATTCTGTTTAGATGCGTTTTAAAATTTAATTTATAATTAATTATAGGCGTTTGATCGTACTTTGCTCGCACCTTTTGGAAGCGTTTTGTTCGCCTTGTTTTTCTAATCTTTCAATGTGAGTTTCGCGGCCCCGTTTTACTATAATTATTTATAAACATAAAGGGGAAAGTATGCTCAACTATTTTTATGTTGTGAACTCATTTACTATTTGGGACTATTGTGTTTATTGTTTTACAAGTTATATCTGGTACATGCATGAGTTTTTATTTGGTTTTTATTCACAACTATTTAACTTTGGTGTTGGAGCCGACGAACAAGTATTGATAGTATTATTAGGCTGGCACCTCCACCCTTGTTTGTTAGTATACTAGTTGAGACATAAGGTGGCCACGAACGGGCCCTAGGGTGAATATGTTCCGACAAGATCTGTGTGTATGTCATAGGTTTAGTTGTGATGCTCACAATTATATGTGTTATTGCTTGCCTATAACTGTATACACTTATGTCCTGCAAACTTCTACACAGCATCAATTTTTATTCATTATTTAAACCTGCGAACTCATCAACCATGTGTTGACCTTTTGAACATATCTTTTCAGGTAACAATAATCATCAAGGAGAGTCGATGCCTTAGAGATGACCCTAAGGAATACATTTTAGACTTGCTCTAGCGTTTCAAGCAATCGTGTTACTTTATGTTATCTTTGTTGGGCATGTTTACCGTTACTTGTTCTCGGGTTGTGGGAATCAAATTCATTATACTTATTTGACTATGTTTGTCGTGGAATTGACTAGCTGCGACAGAAGTCTCCAGTTGTGTCGGGTAACGTCATGACACGTTGGTTTTTCATCATTTAATGCATCTCTATTAACTATCAATGTGTTATGACAATCTCATCCGTTACATCCTCGTGTTTCCGCTATAAGCGGGGGTGTGACATAGATGGTCTCGTGTCTCTTTGTTATCAACTCGTAATGTAGCATTTGCGAAATTTGTTGCACAAATTATCAAATTATGAGCACATTTTCCTGATTATACTATTAAAAGGGTGAGACTGATAATGATGGTGAATTCACATCATATGCTTTTAGTGATTATTGCATGTCTATAGGAATTATAGTTGAACACCCTTTGCTCATGTACACACACAAAATGGCTTAGATGAGTCGTTAATCAAACATCTACAACTAATAGCTAGACCATTAATAATGAGGACAAAACTCCCTGTGTCTATCTAGGGTCATGCAATTCTTCATGCTGGATCACTAATACATGTGAGACCAAGTGCAAATCTTAAATACTCACCGTTACAACTTATTTATGGCAACGAGTCAAACATTTCCCACCTTAGAATTTGTGGATGTGTTATGTATGTCATTATTGCACCACCACAATGCATAAAAATGGGTCCTCAAAGAAGGTTGGGAATATATGTTGGATATGAATCAGCTTCCATAATAAGATATCTTGAACCTTTAACGGATGATGTATTTACAGCATGTTTTGCTGATTATCACTTCAACGAGTCAGTTTTCCCGACATTAGGGGAGAAACGAAAAAAACAAGAAATGATGTCTCATGGCATGTTCCTTCATTATCGTATCTTGATCCAGTAACTAAACAACATGAGACAGATGTTCAAAAGATAATACACCTACAAGAGATTGCAAATCAATTACCTGATGCATTTACTGATACACACAGAGTTACTAAATCTCATATACCAGCTGCTAATGCTCCAGCTCGAGTTAAGATTCCAAATAAGCAAATAGATAACACAATAGCTTATGAATCTCAGAGACGTTTGAAACGAGAAAGACCAATCGGTTCCAAGGATAAAAATCCTCGAAAAAGAAGAACTCATGAAAAGGATGTTGGCCATAAAGTGAATGATCTTGATGCAACGTTAAATACCAAAAACTCTTATGAGAAGGATTTGGATGAAAATAACAAAGAAATTTCAATTAACTATGGTCACACACATATTTTATGGAATTGAGATGAAATGGAAAGTATTGATGAAATATTTTTCTTATTCCATAACAAGTGAAATCATGAGTGGAGATGATGATCCAGAACCAAAATCAGTTAGTGACTATCAAAATAGACATGATTGGGATAAATGCAAAGGAGCTATGCAAGCTGAATTAGATTCACTTAACAAACGAAAGGTTTTTGGACCTATTGTTTATTACTCCGACGGTCGTAAAGTCTGTAGGGTATAAATGGGTTTTGTACGAAAACGAAATGAGAAAAATAAAGTTACAAGGTATAAAGCTAGACTTGTAGCTTAAGATTTTTCACAAAGGTCAGGGATTGATTATGAGAAAACATACTCCACTGTTATAGATGCAATAATCTTTAGATACTTAATTAGCTTAGTAGTCTCTAGAAATTTAGAGATGCGTCTTACGGATGTTGTCACAGCTTACTTGTATGGATCACTAGATAGTGACATCTATATGAAAATTCCTGAAGGTTTTAAATTCCTCGAATCATTAAGCTCAAAGCCTAAGGAAATGTATTCCATCAAATTAAAAAGATCCTGTATGGACTCAAACAATCTGGAAGGATGTGGTACAATCGTTTAAGTGATTATTTGACAAGTAAAGGATACACAAGTAACCTTATTTTTCCATGCGTCTTCATTAAGAAAACAACATCAGGATGTGTGATCATAGTTATGTATATTGATGATTTAAATATAATTGGAACGCAAAGAAAATTAATGAAGAATTGATCTTTTAAATAAGAATTTGAAATGAAAGATCTTGAAAAAACCAAATATTGTCTTGGTTTGCAGATTGTGCATATGCATAATGGAATACTTGTACATTAGTCAACTTACACTGAGAAACTCTTAAAGCATTTCAATATGGACAAAGCAAATCCTTTAAGCACAACGATGGTTATTAGATCACTCAATGTTGATAATGATCCATTTCGTCCTTACGAAGATAATGAAGAGGTTCTTGGTCCAGAGATACCATATCTCAGTGCAATTGGAGCTCTTATGTATCTTACTATCTGTACGAGATCTGACATTTCTTTTGCAGTTAGTTTGTTAGTAAGATTTAGTTCAGCCTCTACTAAAAGACACTGGAATGGGATTCAACATATTTTTTAATATCTTCGAGTTACCATTGATTTAGGCTTGTTTTATCCTAATAATTCAAAAGAAGGGTTGGTTGGTTATACAGATGCAAGTTATTTATCTCATCCCTATAAAGCAAGATCTCAAACTGATACATATTTAAGAATGAAGGAACTATGATATCATGATGTTCTCAGAAACAAACACTCGTTGCGACATCCTTAAATTATGCTGAAGTCATTGCACTACATGAAGCTTCAAGAGAATGTGCGTAGTTAAGATCTATGACACAACTTATATCAACTTCTTGTGGATTGGATATAGATGGAAATGCAACACCAATCTATGAAGATAATGCAGCTTGTGTCTCATAAATAAAAGAAGGGTATGTTAAAAGTGACAGAACAAAATATATACCACCAAGATTTTTTTTTCATACACTCAAGACCTTATTAGAGATAAACAAGTTGAAATGAGATATTTTCAATCTAGCCACAATTCAGCTGATCTTTTCACAAAGGCAGTTCCTAAAACAACTTTCAGAAAACATGTTTATGATATTGGCATGTGACACGCACACACAATGTGATGATTTACAGAAGACAATTTGAGAAGGAGTTATAAGCTGCACTCTTTTTTCCTTAACTAAGGTTTTTTCCCACTGGGTTTTCTTTAGCAAGGTTTTTAATAAGGCAGTACTTAAACTCTTCAAGTTTGAAAAGTGTCATCCAAAGAGGATTATGAATCATTACCATAGCAAGTGGATTAACTTTTTGTTAAAGTTATAGATAAATTTACTATGCTACTTATCTACCAAATAGTTTTACTTGTCTATCAAAATGATTGATATTTACAGTATAAATATCAATACAATGTAGAGGAGAAGGGCACCTCTTGTATACACTTCATAAGTTATACATTTCTCTTCTTCTTACTTTTATAATTCTCTTTAAAGTTTTTAAGGTTATAACATTAACCTTGTGATAATTATTGTGTTATTATAACAATTTTCTATTTCTCTCGTGAAATTATAATTTTTTCACATCACCCTATAATCATATATTGTATAGAAATAATATGGTCACCTGTTGTTATTCATTGTCCTATGTCCCACGTTCCACCTTGATCCGACCCATTTATTTGCATCAACCATAACCCGAAACCGACCCATGATGATGGACCTTAAAAGATTCAATGCAAATCCTATACCCACGTCCGCGACTACCCATGGATTTACCTTTCCATTTTCCCATGTTTTATTGTAGTTCTATTATATTTGTTTTTTAAGTTGTACTCTTTGTTTTTTAATTGTACTTAGTTGTTTATTTCTTTTAGTTCAAACGTGGGCATGTCTTGAACTTTCTATATGTATTTGAACTAGTTATTATCCACGTGCTACGTAGAGGAAGTTTAATCTTTTTTTTCGAGCTATGTGGCGTGAGTTTAATCGTTATGTTTTCGGTCCGTCAAAACCGTAAAAACGAATACCGAAACCTGTATAGATAATACCAATATTGTCAACGACATTTATCGCTCATAATCGGTTTCGTTCATCATGAAAATAATGCTTAAAAATAATGTAACTAAAAGGGCTAAAAATAATGGATTTATGTAATTATATAAAATCAAGTATTGTTCTATACTTTATAGAAATATAGGGACCAAAATGGTATTTCACTAAAAATCAAATGCCGAAAAACCTAAAAGGCAAAAACAATTTGTGGCCAGAAATAATACCATAAAATTATACTATAGCAACCAAGTTACTATTTAATATAAGTAATAACGTTGGTGAATGAATGGATAGTGAGTTTGTGATCATTTCTTTGTGTTGATTTATTTCTTGTTTGAGAGTTAGATTGATATTTGTCTATGCTAGTTTAACATTGGCAAGTTGAATGGTGTTTTTACGATTGCTTAATCGGAATGGTGTATCTGTGTCTTCGGTTGACATCGCATCCCTATCTTTTGTTCGGTGGTGAATTTGTATTTAAAACGAGCCTTAGATCTATCCGTTTATTTGATTGTTACGTTTGAATCGGTGTATTCGGGCCTACTCCTGTCAAGAAATTACTATACTAATTTAAATCAATAAGTCAATAACTATTGGATATAAATAAATACAACTAGTAATTTGATGTGGTAATATCAACTTTCAGTTTTATAACTATTAATAACATCAGTCTAAAAAATCGTTAACTTTATTAATTTATTTATGATGATGTGTCAATTAATAAAATTGACTTGGATTTTTCAATTATTATTTATGATGATGTGCCAATTAATAAAAGTTTAACTTTTTGAAGGTACTCGACCATGTGACATATTTCTATCAAGCGTATTCAATCGATTGCGTCTTTCTAATCAATTTAGTCTCTTTTAAAAGGCCCCAGCTAATAAACACACTGTCAGGTGTTAAACATACGCCCTTTGACTTTTGTCACGGCCCGTGAAGGGCCTCACGGGTCGTATGGGTTTCAACATTTAATTTTCACACCAACATCTACTCACGGGCCGTGTAATACATAACGGCCCGTAAAATCCCATCCCCACGGACCGTGAACATCTCACATAACGGCCCGTGAGTTCTCTCACGGCCCGTAATTGTCCTTCTGAGAATTTACTTTCCTCGATTTGCGTGCGCTTTTAAATTTTATAATTATGTGACGCGACGTATTATTCCTTGATTCGATTTAAGATTCTATATAAACCGTTATATATATGACTTGTTATATGGTTAGTGAGAAACGAAACAGTTAAAATGTCTTCTCGTGGTGGTAGGAGAAGACGTCAAAATGAGTCATCTTCAAACTGACGAGATATTGTGGAAAGTATTCCTGATCCAATAGATAACCATAATTGGCAGAACGGGAGGAACTGGTCTCAGAATATTATTCACTTTATACGTAACGGTGACTCCCAAACATGTAGAGTGTATACATGGGACATTCCGATATTCCGTTACAATTTTGGCGTGAATTACTCGGAAACGTGTCTTTAGGTACAGAGGTATGATTTAAAGTTTTTTTATATATTTTATTTTATTTTAAAATTCTAACAATTAAAAAGTTGTTGTTTTATAGCATGTTCGGGCGTGGACAAATAGACTCACAATATGGAGATACGAAGAAATACGTAGAACCGAAGAGTTGCCGGGTAGTGATCGTTGGACGATTCTCCCATTTGAGTGGTTTAACTTAATATACTCGGGGTCCGTTAATGGTAACGAATATGGAGACGGGAGTGACTGTCTATATCCCGCGTTATGGGAAGTTGATACGGTAATACTGTTTTCATGTTTTACAATAAAAATCATAAATTTATAACCGTGAATTAAATTGTTTTGTAGGTTTACGTACCAATGACTGATGACGAAGAAAATTGGTATCTTTTTAAGATTTCTATGGACTCACTACAAGTTCGTATATATTCTCCATACGAATGCCGACCAAATACGTGTGATGATTCATGGTGCATTCATCGTAATGCGCGAACGATTATCGTACAATTCGAATCGTACTTTTTACATTTTCTGTCACGTATACAATATTGGCAGCACTCCGGACAAGAAGAAATCGAAGAACTGGTGGTATCGGGTGAAACCGTTTGGCCCCCTAACGCCGGTCATATTGGTCGAGATTCGGGAGTTGTAATTTGTATGTTATTGTGTAGGTTGGTTCAAAATAGATCTTTAGAGTGGCAAGAGGTTAGCTTACAGGATGCTTGCTTTAGATTCCGAAGATTTATGGCAGACAAACTGTATTCTAGACGTGTAATGTAGAACAGTAATGAAATATTTTATTAAAACATAAACGTTTATTAGTACACTTTTTTAAAAACGATAAACCGTTATTATCACACAAAAATAAAACACATAATTTTTAATCTTCTTGATCTTTATAAAAGATCCAAGCCGCAAAATGGTTGAAGGAAATTCCAAATTTCTCCCGATATCTTTCTTGAGTTCTTGTCATAATATCCGTATCATTCCATAACATATTTCGATTGTTGTAAACGTCTTTGTAGAGCTGGTAAAATGTCGTGACCTTCCTTCTCAAGTCAGACCACTTGTTGCTAAGTTCACGAGTGGTGCGATATTCTTCACGTTCGAGAATTTGATGAAAACGAGTTGAAACCCGGTTCCAAAATATTGAATTTGGCGGGATAGTACCTGAATTTTCGATACAAGATCTTACTAAAGTCACCTCCTCTTCATCCGTCCACGGATTTTGATCACTTGTAGCACTCATGTTTTGGGTATTGAGTAAATTTGTGTGAATTGTTTGTGTCAAGCGGCTGAATTTATAGACTTAAAAAAGTTTTATACGGCCCGTGAGGGTCTTTACGGGCCGTGACAATGTCCCCATACGGCCGTGTAGTGTAAACGGTCTGTTTTTAAAAACTACAAAGCATAACGGGCCGTGACAACAGTCACGGGCCGTATGATAAATTGGTAACGGGCCGTGAGACCCTTCACGACCGAGAGGTCCGATAATATATAGGACCTCACGGCCCATTTGTTCATTTACGCCCCCAAAACACACATACGATTTACTCCGTCACGACCTCCGTATTTTCATCATTTTCATATATCCGACTCCTTACTACGGTACGTATTCAAATCCATATTTTATTTTTGTGTATTTTTCGTTTAAATATATTAAAATTATATTTAAAAAAACTGGAAAATTGAAATGTTTTGGGGGTTACGGGCCGTGAAGGGTCGTCACGGGCCGTAACCTTTTGAATTTTCAAAGGGTTACGGGCCGTGACCCTCCTTTACGGGCCGTAACCCTTTGAAACTTCAGTGGGTTACGGGCCGTGAGAGACCTTCACGGGCCGTAACCCTTTTTTTTCTGGTGAATTTATTATTTTTTTTTTTTTGCAGATTATGCCGCCCCGCAAACGTACACGTCCGGAGACTGAGCCCGAGGGTCAGGGTGACTTTCTGGACCCACACCCTGATCTTCGTTTTCCGAGGGAGACCCAGCCACGGCAAAAGCTGTGGAAGCTGATTGGACGTCCCCTGAAGGGGACACGCACATCGACTGGGACGTGCTGGAGGAGGTCGGAGACATAGCACGTGCCCAGGATATCATCGGGCTGGACGGAGAGACGCCGTGGAGGCGGATGTTTGATTTGGGATCGAGGAGGGGCTACCGGGAGCTGACGTTGCAGTTTTTGTGTACGTTTCTGTTCACTCCCGCCTCTGAGGATCAGGACCGCCGCCAGCACATAGCGGTTCGATTTATGCTGGGGACCGTAGGTACGAGTTCACCCTCGCCCAGTGGGCGGTGACTCTTGGGTTTTACACCCACGAGGAGACGGAGGATCCTCGTTTTATTCTGACGAGGTCCAGTCGGGCCTTAGTTCAAGATATTTTTGAATTCGACTTCCGTATATAGCCTCCCAATCATTGGCGTTTTCTGTTTTGTACAAATGCCAATATTTGCTCGGAACAGCATTGGATAGTCACCCACTAATCGAATTCTAATGAAATGGCAATCTTGAACATAAGCAATTGAAATTATATGATGTTCACTGATATCACGAGGAGATAACCAGAACGGGAAAAAAGTAGCGGAGTTGCCGATCGATATAAAAATTATAACCACTCGAAACCTGTTAGCAATAAGGATTGTAGCAGGTGGCACTGTCATCCAATTTTGTGTGGGGCCGCACCTAACCCGTTCCAGTTTAATGATTCCCTTATTTTGTTTATATCAGGAAACATCGCAGCGTACCTATATCTGTTTTCATCCAACTCAGATATAAGTTCCGTACGTATAAAACGCCAGTGATTTTTCACCATATCCCAGTGCGAGTGCTATAGCACGAAAACCACAATTGTCGTCCGCTAAAACATCATCCGCACCTGAAATATACGGAAAAAGAATGATGGAATCCAGCGGTTAAACCGGAAAAAATTGTTTTTATCTTCGTCGCCCGGGATATATGAAAACTTGGAACTCTGTTGAGATAATCCATCTTTGGCTCTTGATTTTGAAGACATGGATTGACTGCGCTGCAAAGGCCCTTGTTTTGACTTCACCACCGAACTTGAATATGTTGGCGGACCTTCAAAATTTTCTCTCGGTTGAACATATGAACTATGTCTGGGGCGTCTAATATTGTTTCTTTTTGCTTATCTTTTTTGGACGACCCCGTGTATTTGTTTGGACTTTAGGAGGTTTTTTATCCGTTTTTGAAGGAGTAACGAAAGATTTGAAAATATTAATCAAAGATCTTTTCACATTTTCGGGTTGGACAAGTAAATGTTTTGTCACCATCTCCATCTCTTTATGTACATCTACTTGAACCTCCCGTACAATATACGCGGGTGAAAAATCTAGCTTCCTCCAAAAAACATCAATGGCATCGAGCGGGATACATTGACCTATAAAATAATATATTAAATAAAATATAATAAAAGTTTTCATTAAAAAATAAAAACGTAAAAGAACATTCACCTGTTTGAAAGTAATTGTTTAATTTACAAGCACACGGAAGACCAAAGCTGGTAAAAAGATGGCAGCCACATGATTCTTTGGATATAATTAGATGATTTATCCTGTTAATCTCACCGACTAACATATCCAAAGCCGCAATAGAAACGTTACCTCGTAGCAATTTAAGCACTTCATAATTATGCTGCACCATAAGCATGATTTTGCTTTTGGTAAAACTTTCTTTTATAGCAATTTCCTGGGTAGCTAAGATATTATTAATGAAAGAAATAAATCTATCCAGGGTGCTATTGGTTTCTTTCAGGTAACTTTTCAACAACGAATGTTGGCTCTCAACTCGGTTCGTTGTGTGCTGACCGAAGTTATAACTTCTATTTATCCACGCCGACACAAATCTCTCTTTGTAGGGGTCCAACCAGTTATTTTTAGGTACATCAGCACTCCTATTAAAAAAATGCACTTATTTTTATGTAAATATACATATATTTTTAAGAATAACACTAGAAAACTTACTTGAATGGTTGGACACCAATCTGCGATAAAGCCGGTCGTAATTATAAGCGTATATGTCCTCCGTTTCAGAGTTAATAAGTACCGACCACACATGCTGAAAAGCACCTCACCCTTCATTTGAAAAACTCGCCTTACAATGTTTAGCAATATTTTCCGAAATATGCCATCTGCAAAGTAATCGAACAGCACTCGGAAAAACTTTTTCTGACGCATTCATCAGAGCGAGGTCTCGGTCGGTTAGTATAACACGGGGCTCCATACACTTATCTTCCAGCGTTGCTTTTAGTTGCTCTAACACCCATCTGAAGTTGGCTTCACGCTCATAATCAATGAATGCGTGAGCAACAGAAAAAGATTTCAGGGTGGATGTCACACCAACCATTTGAACAAAAGGCATTTTATACAAGTTAGTTTTGTATGTTGTGTCAATCATCAGCACGTGTGGGTAAGCACGCCATAATGTGTGAGATGTGGGATGTATAAAAAAAACCCCGTCGACGGTATTTGTCGGTTCCTCAATGTGAGGGGTGTAAATATATTGATGTTGTTGTAGTATAGAAAAAAAAACCTGCATTGGGGTTTCACCAATTCTGGTGGACTTTTTTATTTTTGCCCGAGCATTATATACGGTTCGTAACCCAGACACGTTATTGGGATTTTGTTCCCTCAACGTGCCTAGAATGTTTCGAGGGTTAATATTTTGCTCGGTCAGATTCTTTACAGTAGAAAGCTCATTTTCGGTGAGCCTCATTGCGTATGCATGTCCTTCCAGGTGTTCAGCAGGTTCATGGTTATGAGTATCATCAACAACAACTATAATCCACCCATCTCTCTGCATCTGGTATTTACCCTACAATTCAAATTGACAGTTTGTTTTTTTCGTGCCACTTTTTCTTAGAGTGGATGCTCCCTTATATACACCACCCCGATCGCATTTCAACCAAATTTTAACCACCAAACCATTCGAATTTCTTTTTGAACGTTTGGTGACAATAACGAACTCATTATCTCGCCCCACGTTAGTTGCCCAATCAACTAATTCTTCACGAGATGAGAAAACCTAATCAATTTAATATTTTTAGTTAGTTATTACTAAATGATAGTAAAATGAAAGTAAAATTAAATATGATATATCTTATAACCTGATTCGTGTCGTATAAACCCTTTTTACCGGAACCAGAACCGTCATTATCCCCGCTGCTATCGCCACCGTTATCACCCCCGTCATCGCCGCCGTCATTCCCGCCGTAATTGGACGCGAACTGTCATAGATAGTTTGAAGCAGCCTCATCGTAATAACCGTAACCCTCCTGAGGGTAATAGTTAGATTCCAAACCAAATAAATAGTTGCTATCCCAGAAAGACATCGTAACGTTAGATATTAACGTTTATATAGTACTTGAAATGGAATATTGCGTTTATTTAGTAGTTGAAATGAAATGAATTTATATCGTTGAATTATGAAATGAATTTATAAACTAACGTTTATAAAGTAGTTGAAATGGAATATTGCATCTCGTCACATAATTAACACGAATATCGAGGAATATTACGTCATATCAAATAATGTAATAAATACAAATTTACACGACTATCGAGGAATATTACGTCATATCAAATAACGTAATAAATACAAAATTACACGAAAAACGATGAATAATATATCTCGTCAAATTATTAAAAGTGAAACTAGGACCCGTAAGTAAGTTCACGGCCCGTAAGACGAATTCCAAACGGGCCGTGAAGAAATTCCCGGGTCGTAAATAAACACGACCGTGATCATATTCACGGGCCGTTACGTTTTTGAATTACGTTTCTGAATGACCGATTTGACTTGCGACAGACCATACGGCACGTGAAGGACCTTACGGCACGTAAGCAGGGCGTCCAGATATCCTGGAGGGCGTCCCTTTAACAGGCCCCCTTTTAAAATCCCAATCAATTTATAAAAGATACGTTTTCAATCAATTTGTTTGTTGCTATCGTTTGCTCTATTATGAAATTCCTCTTGTTTTTTCTTATGTTCAAGCAATATACTTTCATATGATTTTTTGTTTAAAGAGTTTTGCTCGTTTAAGCGATTTGTCACACGCCACGTTACTAAAATAAGCGAAGTTTACGTTATGTTAGATTAAGATTATTGCTTGTAATAAAATAATAGATAGTATTGTTACTAGTCAAATTATTAATTAATTGAGATTAATATCTATCAATAATTAATAATTTATTATTATTAAAATCTATTTTTAAATTATATTACCTTTTTGTTAATTGTTAATATCATGAAACATGGTTTTAAACTGCGTTATCATTCCATACTATTACATATCATACAAGTATAAAACTACCAAGTTGGTTCTGTATGTTATTCATTTTCCTTTTCTTATTCTGATTATTTGTTAAAAAGTCATGATTTCAATAATAGCTGCGTTATGACTATTCATTGATAAACACTCAAAACCATTATACACTTCTCATAATACACTGATACTATTCATAACCAAGTAAAGCGGTCTAATCAAGAACTGACAACGCATTTAAACCAATCAGTTTGTAGAAAAATTTTGTATCGCTATAAAATCACATTTAATGATTTATTTACTACTTTAAGCTTCATATCTTGTTTTAATTAATGTTTTATATTTTGTTAACATTACATATTCAGACTAAAAGATTAAGTAGTTTAATGTTGTTTTTAAATCGGTTATATATATACATATAGGAATAAGATCTTTTGTTAGCCATTTGTTATTACGATAACCCACCAATTCCTTTAAGATCAAGTAAAATTATTATTTTTTGTTGGAATAATATTATTATACGTTTATAAAATTATGTTCTTTTTTATATGTGTGTGTAAATTCGCAAGTTACAAAAGGCGTAGCAAATA
The DNA here is from genome assembly GCA_024085815.1 of Flaveria linearis. NCBI lineage: Eukaryota > Viridiplantae > Streptophyta > Magnoliopsida > Asterales > Asteraceae > Flaveria > Flaveria linearis. The sequence continues at coordinate 13,501,459 of CM044009.1, forward strand.
TGTGTTTTCTTTTTGCAGGTGTAAGTATATATGCATAAAAAATATAATGTTGTATATATGTAATAATATTATTTCAACAATGAAAATAATAATTTTATTAATCTTGAAGAGAGTTGGTGGGTTATCACAGTAATAATAAGTTACACTTGTGAATTTAAACGTATATATAAAACTGATTATATTCATATGTCTAAATCATTTACCTTCATATCTTGAGTTGATGCTTTAAAGTCTAATCTAGCATAAAATAATAAGAAATCATGAATTCAGTTATTCTTTTGCTTATTCTCATAAAATTAAATAAAAAACATATAATCATAGACAAAAGTAATTAATCAAACCACAACTCATAAACTTAAACATCACAACAACCATTGTATAGAAAAGTGATTTCCATATATTTTATTAACTATATAATAATAATATATAATTTGAACTACTTCAAACACACTCGAAGCATAAGCATTTCAAAATAGAAAACATTAAGCAACTTTTGCAAAAAAAAAAAAAAAATAAAAAAAAAAAAAAAAATAAAAGATTAATCATCAAATCTACATATAAATAAAATAATACAGAGTGGAGATTAAAACTATATTTTTAACGTAAATGTACGACCCTTAGTCGTAAGATATATTTTATAGTAATCGGGTCCATCTATCATTTTCCAGCGGGGACAACACCCCTAACCCTCTTAGGAGGAAACGCACAACCGGGAAAATTAACCTTCTGACTCAAACCGATTTGAATATTTATGCTTAGAGTGAGACTTAAATCCAAGACATTCATATATTTACATGTTTTGACTTTTGAGTATCTCTAACACAAAAGATTGAGAAAGTAAAAAATAACTAAAATAACGATTTAGAAAATAAGAAACAAAAGTGTATTGTGTTGAGTTCAAAATGCCATCATTCTTTATAACCATTAATAAATTTCCGTTCGAATCATACGATGTTCGTGTATTATTTATCATTCTTATGTAATATTCATAAAAAATATCGCGTGATAATTTCACTCCTATTTCCAGCCCTTTGTGTGATAATTTCACCCTTTCTACATGATAATTTCATCACTTCGTCGTAATTGTCACGCATATGTGATTTAAATTATCGAGCAAGTGTAAATTATTCTTAAATATGAAAATTTCACCTCTACTTTATAAATTGTGTTAAAAACAATTTATATTCTATAATTTTCCCATAAATATGTGTGTGGAAAATGTATGAGTTTAAACTTTGCACCTCCATAAAACCACTCACGAAAACATCACAATCACACAGCTATCACGGTAGGAAGGACGGTGTTTCCATCGTGATAGCAACCTTATCACGGGGCGTAAGAGGTGGTCTAATGGCATTGGCGGAAGATTGAACTACTGAAGGGACCGGGGGAGGGGGCTGTCGCGCCCCTCTTTTTTTCGTCGGTAGTGTTAAACTATAGTCCGGTAGTGTAACTTTTTTACTCAGTAGTGTAACTTTTTTGCCCGATAACGTAAAGTTTTATATAAAACTCGAGTTCGTCCCGCATAAAAAAACTTAATTTTGACCCCACCCCTTCTACAAGAAATTTCAAGCTCCGTCGTCAAAAGAGTTAGTTGAATAAATAATGAAATCAAATAAAAGAGAAATGGATGTGTAGGGTCACGACTCGTGGATGAGAGTGATACACTCGTATGTTCACGTGGGTGATATAGACAATCCATCACCTTTTGAATTAGATGGTGACAGACTTAAACTAACATGCAACGTCCAATCGTAGTTAACGATGTGATAAGCCATTACTAATAGGGTCCCTTTATTTAGACACCTCACATTTTAAATCAACGCACATGCACCTTTTATACGCTGCGTATGGGTCCATACGCGGCGTATAGGGTGGGTTGATACGCGGCGTATAGGGTGGGTTGCTGGGTTGACATTTTATACCCTATACGCGGTGTATGGGTCTATACGCAGCGTATAGGGAACACAAACATTCCCTGACAGTTCGTCAGACAAGTCTGTCGGACGCAGTGCTATACGTCGCGTATGGCACCATACGCGCCGTATAGGCTACAATTTTTTTTGCCTTGGGCTCTTGGCTGAGATGTTTAAACAACCTATACGCCGCGTATGGACCCATACGCGGCGTATAGCTTATGGTGTTTATTTTTTGTGTTATTTTAACATATATTTTTCTAAAAAATTTTGCGTATAAATTTTGCGTATAAGTTATATTTTATAACTTATTAACCGAACATTTTAAATATTAATTAACTAATAAAACATATAAAATAAATATAAACCGATAATAAACATATAAGATAAGCATAAACTGATAATATAAATAACAAAGTTTTTAAAATACATAACAAAATAAAAATTACAATGCTATAAAAACTACGGCGAGTCTGGGTAATGTCGAGGCGGTGGCAACTCCGGAGGATCAATACCAGAAGCACGTGCTCGCGCAATCTCTAGCTGAACGTGCCACTCAATAAGATCCTCAACTCGATCGAGCCGACGACTCTGCTACCGTAAACTCGTAGAAATGTCTTGCATAAATGTCTCCATACGTGCAGGCAGTCTCACATCTCAATAAATATGTCGAGGGAACTGTGGCTGATGTAACATTGCGTATCGTTAAACAAAAGTTAACAATGTTAAATCCTTAAAATAATTGCTATTATACTCACAATAATAATATTATTATTACTATTATTAATAATGATATTATTAATAATTATATTAATAATAATAATGTTAATAATAATAATAATAATAATAAGAATAATGAAAATATAAGTTTAATTATATAAAAGTCTATAGTTAATAAAAAAATTTACATGAAATAATAACCATCTAAATCTTCAGGGGCTAAATTGTAATTAATTTAAAACTAAAACAAAACTTTAAGTTCAGTTGTTAACTATTAGAAACTTCAGGGGCCATTGTGTAAATTCCGAAAAAGCCACCCCTTCTTCCCCGCTGATCTGCTTCACCATTGTCGGCCGGATTCTCGGCCAATAACACGCACTGCACCACTTTAATAATTGAATAACTCCGCACTAACGAACTTTTGAGCATTTAAAACCTTCCATCGAGTTTGATTTCATTCAAAACAATCAAAAACAACCCCTTCGAACACCTCCCGATCGTCGACCTGCAACTCATTCGAACTCCAACCTAGGCACGTTCTAATCCTAAATTGACAGGGGGCTTTCGATCATCATCATCATTAGAAGCTTCTGGTGCAACGAATTTGTGTTTAATCGTCTAAATCTCGTGAACTCAAGATACCACAATCGCAACATGTTCTTCATCGGGTTTAACTTCAATCGAACACCATATAGGTAATTCGACACACACACACTCGATTTTTCATGGGGAACAAAAGTCCCATGATTACAGATACTATCGAAATCGAATTGAGCTTCAATTGGGTGAGGATCGATCTAGGGCTCAAACGGGTTTGGGGGAATCGGGATTAATCAGGTTATAACAATTTGGGAACCAGTCTTAACCGCGGCTTAGGCCTTTGGTTCACTGGTCCCGTGCTCCCAAACCATCCTTGAGGTCCTGGGTTCGACCCCGGGCCACCTCACACATTTTTAGGGCCTTTTTAAGCTTTAAAAATTCAGAAAAAAATCTTAAAAATTATAAAAATGTTTTTACAAACATTAAAAATTTTTAAAACCACCTAATTATTTTCTAAAATTTATTTCAACATTTTATTTATTTATTTATTAATTGTTTCAAATAAATAACATAACTAGTTAAATTTTTATAAAAAAATAGACTGTAAATAACGGTTAAAAATCACTAAATAATTATTGGTTTAAATAATATTTATGTAATATTATTTAAATCATAATTTTCTCAATCAAACATAAAAGTTTTATATATAAATCTTTTCAAATCATTTTTATCTCTTTTAGTCACTTAAATAATTAAAAATTTAATTAATTATCATATAGTTGATTAATAAAATTAATTATTTATTCCTCCTGCATTTTAACAATCAATCAAATGGTAAAGTGTATTGGTAGATTTATTTCTATATAATTACTTGAAATGAATTTATTATAATTCAAGACATTCAAACTATATAAAATTAGTTTATTTAAACTACCATTCAAAACCCAATGAAAATCCTAATACATTCCCAAATTCTCAAATCACTATTATTCTAATTTGAGGCACCGTTCCTTATGTTAATCATAAGAAAATCGTTGGTGTCTAATCTATCACGTCCAGATTCTAATCTCATCAATCATGTGAGTATTCATATCCCCTTTTTATATCATTTCTTATTTGGGGGAAATCATGTGATACAATATTCAATCATGATATTCTATTGTTATTTCGTTCTAAATTCAATTCAAGACAGGTTATGTTATTACTTGCAACTATGTGAACATACTATGATAAACTGGACGACAGTAAAACCCTAATTCAATCAATCAATCCTGGTATCAATGGTAGATCTACTGGTTTGGATAACCCACCCCATATGAATAGTCGAGTGGTGATTGTGCCAGAGGCAAGAGTCAATCTATGGTGTATGTGTGGAGTCTATTATATGCAAGTGTCAAGTCAAGGGGTTTACATTGTGTCGGTTTATCTATATGCTTTACTATTGTAATATAAGTCTTAACGTTACCTTGTGAATTGGATTATTCTCAATCAATCAATCAATCTATATGTATATTCAAAACTGTGATTACTCACCAGCTAACTCGTTAGCTGACTTTATTTTCTCACATGATTTCAGGTTAAGCAAGTTAGTGGACTTCTACATTCTCATTTAAGACTCGGACTTAGTCAAAATAAAAGACAATTACTATTTGTGATTTCAATTGTTGTATTTGTTTGTGAAAACTCATACTATCTTGTAATCTGATTTTAATATTACTTCCACTATTAGACAATCATGTGTTATGAACAATCAATCATTCCCTCGTCCGCTCCGATGATTCCGCCGTCGGTCGGGGTGTGACAGATTGGTATCAGAGCCATGGTTATATGGAATTAGGTTAGTAGAAATGGAATGACCTAGACTATAACTAAGTACCCTTACACATGAGTCCTCTCATGTATTTTACATGCTTAGATAGGATTTTATATGCCTTATATGTTTATATTTGATTATGTGATTATATGCCTTATGTGATTCTTCTTATACTTTGATTCTTATCAATGCACGCACAAATCTCAAATCATATTCTAAGGCATTGTGTGCCTAAATCAAATGGTTTTCAAATGAGCTTTGAATCATTATTCGTGGTTTTCAAATTCGTCAAAGATTGTGTCTTACAACTTGAAACATGCAATGCTGGAAGAGTGAGATGTCTGTATCTCGAGGTGTTCTGTCTAGGCAAGGTATTCGTATAAATCCAAATCAACCGATGGATCTGTCTACCTTACCTGGGAACCCTCGGGATGAGTATCTGCTTATAGGTACGCATGTCTTCAATAAGGTTATGTTGGACATAACACTTTGATCAGTCAACGTACTCGTTTTGATTTACGAATCAAACGATTACACTCAGAACATATCATTGTTATTATGCCAAATTCCCGATTATCGTTTTCATACGGTATAACTCCTATTATCCAATTCTCATAAAATATCTTAATGATATTCCAGAATGTCTTCTCGTCAGATCCGTTCACAGTCTAGAAACTCTGGCCGTAAGATTGCTGCTATTGTAGCATGTGAAGTTGTTGCGGTCGTCCCAACTCTACTTACTCATTTGAACCAAGGCAACAGTGCTGCTCAAAACCCAACTACACCAAACCCTTCCCAAACTTGTACTTACAAACATTTCAGTTCTTGCAACCCCATTAAGTTCAGTGGAACCGAAGGAGCCACTGGTCTTTTACGGTGGTTCGAAAGCATCGAGAACACTTTCCTAAACAGCGAATGCCCTGAAAATCTAAAAGTCCGGTATGCCACAAGTGTTCTTCAGAAACACGCACTTACTTGGTGGAACGGGGAGAAAAGAACTCGTGGCCCCGAAACTGCTCTAGCATTAACATGGGCTGGAGTTAAGGAGCTCATGACTAAAGAGTTCTGCCCAAGAAATGAAGTCCGGAAACTGGAAGCTGAGTTCTAGGAGTTAACCCAAGACAGTGGCGAGAACCTAGCCTACACTAACCGATTCCACGAACTGAGCCTTCTAGTATTGCACCTCGCTACCCCTACCTCCAGAGCCATCGAGAAATACATTGGTGGACTACCCATGCAGATTCAGGATACGGTGTTAGGAAGGAATCCTTCGACACTAGAAGATGCTATTAGGCTGGCTGCGCAGTTAACCGATAACCATATGAAAGCTGGTTCTTTAACCAGGAAAGGATCGAAGAAATATACCGATAAACTTCCTAACGAGACCGTCAAAACCGACCAACCCGAGCCTTCCAGGAACAAAAAGAGGAAGGCCAATTCTCAAAACTTTGCTGTAATTACCCCTGCTGTGCCAATTAATCAAGTCCCTCTAACTCGTCAACCAGCAGGAAACAACCAATCGCTGATGAAAAAGCCATACGCTGGACCCTTTCCGCAGTGTAACAACTGCATGTATCACCATCCCGCTAACATTCAGTGTCATCAATGCACAAACTGTGGTCGTTTGGGTCATACATTCAACGTGTGCAAAAGCGTAGCTAAGACTCCGACTACCGCACCTGTCTTTCAACATCCTCCTGCAATTACCCAGGGTCGTGCATGCTATCAATATGGTGATCCGAACCATTTTCGCAACCGATGCCCTCAACTTGTTAGCCCATTCCTACAGCTCAAGGACGTGCTTTTAACATCAATACCCAACAAGCTCGAACCACCAATGATATGGTGTTGAATAATTCTTGTCCTTGATCTCGTCTTCCTGATTTAAATCATTCAGGATTTGAACACCATCATAACTAATTCTATTATCTCGAACTTTGGCCTTAAATCTTGTAATCATGATTTCCCTTTTGTTACATTGATGTAATTTGAAAATTTCTAAATTTCTAATTGAGATACTTTTCCTTTCGTTGTTAAGTCGAACTTTTAACCGTTTGCACCGTGGGAGATGCAAGAGTTTGCAAGTCAACCTATGACTAAGAACACTCGTATCCCTTAAATGATTCTAACTCATCAAACAGGGGTGATTCCCTTACTTTGGTGATTATTCTTTATTCGTTTCAATAAATGGATTCCAATGATGTGTTTTATGAAATTTCATCCTCTGGATTAGGGTGATTTCCTTATCTCGAGGACTGACTTCAATTATTCTCTTTAGAACTTACATTCCACAAATGACATGATCTCACCAAAATAGGATTGAAACCCGTACTTTGGTGAAAAATGTCAATCTTCGATTGTTTTCTTGAAGCTCAATCATCAAGATACGAGTTAAATTCATACCTTGATGATAATTTCATTTTTATGGATTGCATTCTCTCAAATGAAACGACCTCATTAAAGTAGGAGTGAATTCTGGATTTTGATGAATAAGTTTATCTTGTTATATTTGTAAAATTTCATCGTTAAGATAGGAGTGATTTCCCTTACCTTAATGATGAGTTACCTCGTCTTATTTTTATGGATCCTCAACAATGAGTTGGGATCGAACTTTTTGATTGGTAAGTTAGTGGTCATACCTTGAGAGCACACCATCAAGTTAGGGGTGAAACCATACCTTGATGACTATTCTTATTTCTTGATCTCCAACTTACCAAGGTTGTAATCAAGTGACGAGATGCATGTAGTAACTTGAAGGGTGAAATAATGTTAGTGTTTTGACCTATCAAGCCAAAGCATGATCTCTGAACTTGAAAAGAGACCTGATCGTTTTAGGTTGATTTTGATTCCAAGCTTGGAGCATTTAAATTCTTAAATCGATTTCTTTCCCTTTATTCTTATGTTTTGACTAGATCTAGCTACATCAAACCATTTATTCCTTATCTATCGACTTTCATTGTGAGTTATCATCAAAACCCGATTATGTGATGGTAGTCTTCCTAAACAATCTTTTGTCAAGTAAAGGTATTATCTCTGATCGTGATGGTCGCTCCATCTCTCGTTTCTGGAAAAGTCTCCAATCAGCTCTCAAAACTCAACTGAATCTTAGCACAGCCTATCACCCGCAAACCGACGGTCAGACTGAAAGGACGATACAAACCCTCGAGGATATGCTCCGGGCTTATGTCGTTGATTTCAGTGGATCGTGGGCTTCTCGTCTTCCGTTGATTGAATTCTCTTACAATAACAGTTACCATACCAGCATCCAGATGGCACCATTTGAGGCCTTGTATGGTCAAAAGTGTCGAACTCCCATCTGTTGGTCTGAAGTTAGTGAATCACAGATTACTGGTCCAGAATTGATACAAGAAACAACCGACAAAATTCATAAGATCCGTGATCACTTGGTCACTGCTAGAAATCGTCAAAAGCATTATGCTGACAAAAGACGTAAGCCCATGGAATACAATGTCGGTGATCTCGTACTTCTTAAGGTATCACCCTAGAAGGGAGTGATTCGCTTTGGAAGAAAGGGAAGTAGCACCTCGTTACGTGGGTCCATTCAAAGTGCTTGAGCGAATTTGGGAAGTGGCCTACAAGCTTGAACTACCCCAAGAACTCAGCAATATACATCCGACGTTTCATGTTTCAAATCTCAAGAAATGTCTTGCCGATGAAAATCTCCACATTCCACTCGACGCAGTTCAGATTGATGAATCTATGCACTTTATTGAGAAACCTATGGAAATTATGGATCGGAAATTCAAACAATTCAAATGCAGCTGGATACCCATTGTCAAAGTCCGCTGGGAATCTAAACGTGGCCCAGAGTTCACCTGGGAACGTGAGGACCAAATGAAATCCAAGTACCCTCATCTTTTTGTTTCAGCCTCCTCGTGAACAAATTTCGGGACGAAATTTCCTAAAGCAGGGGAGACTGTAACATCGCGTATTTCGTTAAACAAAAGTTAACAATGTTAAATCCTAAAAATAATTGCTATTATACTCACAATAATAATATTATTATTACTATTATTAATAATGATATTATTAATAATTATATTAATAATAATAATGTTAATAATAATAATAATAATAATAATAATAATAATAATAATAATAATGAAAATATAAGTTTAATTATATTAAAGTCTATAATTAAGAAAAAATTTACATGAAATAATAACCATTTAAATCTTCAGGGGCTAAATTGTAATTAATTTAAAACTAAAACAAAACTTTAAGTTCAGTTGTTAACTATTAGAAACTTCAGGGGCCATTGTGTAAATTCCAAAAAAGCCACCCCTTCTTCCCCGCTGATCTGCTTCACCATTGTCGGCCGGATTCTCGGCCAATAACGCGCACTACACCACTTTAATAATTGAATAACTCCGCACTAACAAACTTTTGAGCATTTAAAACCTTCCATCGAGTTTGATTTCATTCAAAACAATAAAAAACAACCACTTCGAACACCTCCCGATCGTCGACCTGCAACTCATTCGAACTCCAACCTAGGCACGTTCTAATCCGAAATTGACAGAGGGCTTTCGATCATCATCATCATTAGAAGCTTCTGGTGCAACGAATTTGTGTTTAATCGTCTAAATCTCGTGAACTCAAGATACCACAATCGCGACCTGTTCTTCACCGGGTTTAACTTCAATCGAACACCATATAGGTAATTCGACACACACACACACTCGATTTTTCATGGGGAACAAAAGCCCCATGATTACAGATACTATCGAAATCGAATTGAGCTTCAATTGGGTGATGATCGATCTAGGGCTCAAACGGGTTTGGGGGAATCGGGATTGAACAGGTTATAACCATTTGGGAACCAGTCTTAACCGCGGCTTAGGCCTTTGGTTCACTGGTCCCGTGCTCCAAACCAACCTTGAGGTCCTGAGTTCGACCCCGGGCCACCTCACACATTTTTTAGGGCCTTTTTAAGCTTTAAAAATTCAGAAAAAAACCTAAAAATTATAAAAATGTTTTTACAAACATTAAAAATTTTTAAAACCACCTAATTATTTTCTGAAATTTATTTCAACTTTTTATTTATTTATTTTATTAATTGTTTCAAATAAATAACATAACTAGTTAAATTTTTATAAAAAATAGACTATAAATAACGGTTAAAAATCACTAAATAATTATTGGTTTAAATAATATTTATGTAATATTATTTAATTTATAATTTTCTCAATCAAACATAAAAGTTTTATATATAAATCTTTTCAAATCATTTTTATCTCTTTTAGTCACTTAAATAATTAAAAATTTAATTAATTATCATATAATTAATTAATAAAATTAATTATTTATTCCTCCTGCATTTTAATAATCAATCAAATGGTAAAGTGTATTGGTAGATTTATTTCTATATAATTACTTGAAATGAATTTATTATAATTCAAGACATTCAAACTAAATAAAATTAGTTTATTTAAACTACCGTTCAAAACCCAATGGAAATCCTAATACATTTCCAAATTCTCAAATCACTATTATTCTAATTCGAGGCACCGTTCCTTAGGTTAATCATAAGAAAATCGTTGGTGTCTAATCTATCACGTCCAGATTCTAATCTCATCAATCATGTGAGTATTCATATCCCCTTTTTATATCATTTCTTATTTGGGGGAAATCATGTGATACAATATTCAATCATGATATTCTATTGTTATTTCGTTCTAAATTCAATTCAAGACAGGTTATGTTATTACTTGCAACTATGTGAACATACTATGATAAACTGGACGACAGTAAAACCTAATTCAATCAATCAATCCTGGTATCAATGGTAGATCTACTGGTTTGGATAACCCACCCTATATGAATAGTCGAGTGGTGATTGTGCCAGAGGCAAGAGTCAATCTATGGTGTATGTGTGGAGTCTATTATATGCAAGTGTCAAGTCAAGGGGTTTATATTGTGTCAGTTTATCTATATGCTTTACTATTGTAATATAAGTCTTAACGTTACCTTGTGAATTGGATTATTCTCAATCAATCAATCAATCTATATGTATATTCAAAATTGTAATTACTCACCAGCTAACTCGTTAGCTAACTTTATTTTCTCATATGATTTCAGGTTAAGCAAGTTAGTGGACTTCTACATGCTCATTTAAGACTCAGACTTAGTCAAAATAAAAGACAATTACTATTTGTGATTTCAATTGTTGTATTTGTTTGTGAAAACTCATACTATCTTGTAATCTGATTTTAATATTACTTCCACTATTAGACAATCATGTGTTATGAACAATCAATCATTCCCTCGTCCGCTCCGATGATTCCGCCGTCGGTCGGGGTGACAGCTGAGGTGGCGGCTGATGTACTTGCGGCTGATCATGTGGCTGCTCGTCGGGTGGTGGCTGATCATGTGGAATATGCCCTTGATGCTGCTGTGATCGTCAATGCCGAGCTACTGAACAGGTGCTGGCTGCCAGATCTCCCCGGGTCTAAGTAAGAATCGTATGCCACCCGGAAACTAGCGTATAATACGCATGCCGAATAGCGTACGACGATCTAATCTGACCGGCTCGATCGGCGGAGATACGTCAATAAGATGCCGAGGAAGAAACCTAAAGCTCGGGCAATCACCGTGATGTACGTGCCGCCGTACACCGCTCCTCGCTCCTGGCGATGATAATACGAAGCAAAATACTCCGCCAAACATCTCGCCAGGTTGGACCTGGTCCCCGTAAGCAAACAGTATAAGTAAAATAAGTCGGGAATGGTCACCACTCCCGACTCTTGCCACGTCCTGTGATGGATGTGGCGATCATACGATGCAAGTAACGAATGAGAGGATCTCTAATGCCAGTGACCCTGCCCTTAGTCCTCTGAAACGGACCTCCGGCAATCTGAGGCCACCACTCTCTCAATCGACTCTCCTCCATCTCAGTAATACCCTCGGTGAATAGAGGGGTAAAAGTCTCCGGCTCAAAATAAAGTCCCGAGAGAACGGCAAACTGCTCAATGGACATCTGATGTGCATGTCCACAAAGCATAAACGAAATCTCGAAGCGTTGATCGTCCTCCTCCATCTCATCAGGACGAAATAAGTAAAGGTGGATAAAAACTCCACAGTCAGCTCATGGTAAGAAGGTAAAAACGCGATCTCAAATAGACGACTCCATGGCGTATCGTCTCCGATTATAGCAGCAAGTCTATCGCGCTCTCCGAGCTCGGCCATAACCTCCCAATCGACGGCCTTTTGATGACCGATCGTCATACGTATAAATTTTGAGCACTTAGCGTGCTCAATGGAACCGGGCTCAAACTGTAGCCTAGGATGGTTAGCAATAACGTCAACAACGTCAGCCTCAACATCTGAATCGGAAGACATATCTGCATAAGAAAACAAATATATATAAATGTAACAGTTTAAACCCACGTATGGGTCAAAAACCACATATAGGTCAAACCCCCCCTATACACCGCGTATAGAGCAATACGCCGCGTATAGAACTATACGCCGCGTATAGGGTACCCACGTATGGGTCATAAGCCACGTATGGTCACCCCTACCTATACGCTGCGTATAGAACAATACACCGCGTATAGGGTACCCACGTATGGGTCATAAGCCACGTATGGCTCACCCCCCTATACGCTGCGTATAGAACTATACGCTACGTATAGGTCTTCTTCCTTAATTAACGAACTATACATTGCGTATAGCCCTATACGCGGGGCTGATGTGGCGTATAGTTCATAGTACCAGTTTTTAAATCACCCATTATAACTTATAAAACACTACTTTAACGTTTAAATCAGTGAACGATTAACATAATAATGATGTAGGAACAATAATACATACCTGGATGTAGAAAAATCAACGAACAATACGTGTAGTATCGACCTATACGAGAGAGTTTTTTTTGAAAGTGTGTGTTAAAACGTTAAAGTGAGAAAGGTTAAAAGATATAGTGGTCCCGAAGAGCTATACGCCGCGTATGGACCCATACGCGGCGTATAGCTTATATATTTTTTTTAATTATTTGAGTTTTAATATATATATATATATATACATATATATATTGAATTTTGATTTTTTTATTTTATTTTCTAAAAATTTGAATTAAAATTATTTGAACATTTTAATATTAAATAATACGAATATAATAATAAAATTAAAATTAAAATATATAATTCACATATTACAAATTATGAATTAAAATAAATTTATATAAGCTGGGGTTTCTCGGTTACTATCTATTATTGCGTTGTATTCCGAGATACGAATCCTATACATAATCTTCCATTCTGCAGCACGTACGCTTTTGTTAAGAATCCAAAGATTACTTAATGTTGGCATCGGATAATCTCCTTCTAACTTAACGTGGACGAAATGATTATTGTTGACATGAACAATCGACACGACATGATGAGGCATGACAGTTTTCGGATCAGCCCATAATGGGAAAAATGTTTGACAACCATTATTGCTTAATAAATGAAAAATAACCCGAAACTTTTGAGCAACCACTAATCCCGTATACGGCATTATCATACAATGTTCTTCTGGTGCAGGTTCCACACTTTGCCAATCGATGGTGTGACGTAATTCGTTATACTGTCCGGGGTACAAAGTATCGAAAACTTCTCTGTACTTCAACTCATGTCTGTCCAACTTTTCTAAAAGTTGTGTCCGCACATACATCCACTTATTTTCGTCAAACCCTAAGTCTAAAGCTATAGATCGAAAACCACAATTCCCATCGGGTCGGACATCTCGTATACGTGAAATATACTGATGAAAGATTATTGGAATCCAATTTTTAACCTGTTTATATTGTTTAATTGGCGATCTCCGACAATCGATGAAAACTCATTAGTACCCTGTGATACTTTAGAAAACGTTGAACGACTACGTTGCATGGCAGCTTCTGAGGCTTTACAGCTGAAGTTGTTCTTTCGATAATGCGAGACGCAATAAACGAGCTATGTCTCGGCATGTCGCACGTACTTTGTTGGGTGTCATACTTTTGTTGTTGAACCTTTAACGTTGGACGACCGCGAATATCTGTTTGAACAACAGGCGCTTTTTTTGTTATTTTTCCATGGATACACAATTTTTTTTATTTTTTCCACCAAACTAAATTTTACAGCGGTGGGTTGTGTCATTATTTGTTGTTTCACGCATTCCATTTCTTCTTCAACATCAACTTTTTCATCCACCATATATGATGGTTTAATTTTATCAAGCTTCGTCCAAAATACGTCAATTGCATCTAATGGAATTTTAGTGCCTGCATTATAAAGTATAACTTAATATATAATTTGTTACTGTAATAGAAAAATGATAATGATGGAGCGGCTATTACCAGAATGTTTATATTTTTTCAACCGACAAGCACAACGCAAGCCACAACTAGTGAAAAGATGACAACCACATGTTGCATTTGCAGAGCGCATCACATGCAATTTAGTGTTTTCGGCAACTAATAAATCAAGAGCTTTGTGTGAAACCTTGCCTCTTAAGTAATCAAATAGCGGAAGTTTATGATGATTCATGATTTTAATTTTACTTGTCTCAAAGCTTTCTTTTAAATTTACATCTTGTTCGTTCACCAATTGATCTACAAACTCCACAAGTCTATCCAGTGAGCTATTTGTTGATTTAAGATATCTTTTTAAATTTGCATGCTGACTCTCCACCCTATTTGTTGTGTGTTGGCCAAAATTGCGGTTCGAGTTAGTCCAGGCTGATACAAACATTTCTTTGTAACTCTCTAATCAGTTTTTGTTTATATATGACAATACTTCTATAATATAATAAAACATAATTAAATTATATATTGAACAGTATTGTATGTATGTATGTAATGAAAAACTTACTTTCTCGATTCGCTTCAACTAGTCGTTCGTAAAAAAGGTTATAGTTATACTCGTAAATCTCCGCCGTGGGAGACTCACACAAACGTGCCCATGCATATTTAAACTTTCTCCAGTCATCTTTCGTAAAACTTACTTTACAGTGTTTCGCGATATTTTCATCAATATGCCACCTGCATAAATACTTTGAAGCATTCGGAAACACTTTAACACATGCGTTCATTAAAGCGAGATCTCTGTCTGTTATTATGACGCGCGGCTCCATACACTTGTTTAACGTATCTTTCAATCTATTAAGCATCCATTCAAAATTATCTTCCCGTTCTTTGCTAATAAACGCATGAGCAACACAAAATGTCTTGTGTGTGGAGGTCACACCAAATATCTGAACAAACGGAAGTTTGTACATGTTTGTTTTATATGTAGCGTCTATCATCAGAACGTGCGGAAATGCATGCCAAGTGTCGTATGATTTAGGATGACAAAAAAATATATCTTCTACGACATTTGTATCGGGATCTTCTCGGGTGTAATAAACGTACCTTTTAAAAGATAAAAGGTTTTCTAAGACTTGCATTGGTGTTTCACCGACTTTTCTTTCACTTCTTATCTTATATTGAGCGTTGTATACGTCTCTTGTTATTGATGCGTTATTATGATTTTGCTTTTTTAAAGCTGATAAGATGCTACGAGGCTCCATGCTCTGATTAGTAAGCTGCTCCACCAAATTGTATTCGTTTTGAGAAAACCTTCTTACAAAAGGATGCCCCTCCATATGTTGAGTGGGATCATGGTTATGTTCGTCACTTCGCACCTCTAATTTCCACGAACGACGTTTGTTGTCGTATATCCCTACTAATTTAAAAGGACATTTGATATTTTTGCTACCAGATCGTCTAACTGTTGCTTTACTTTTGTGTTCGCCAGCACGATCACAGATAAGCCATACCTTTACGACCTGACCTTCTTTTTTCTTTGATCTTCGTGTAATTATAACGTAACCATTATCACGTCCTCTATTAACAGCCCAACAGACTAGCTCATCGAGAGATAAAAATTTTTGAGACGTTTCAAATGATACTTTCGTCGTTTGTTTTTCATCACTCGAGAGTATATTATTTGTTGCGTGTCGTAAGTTGACTCTCGGAAAAACTCAACTTCATCATCGGGAACATACGATTGGTTTAAATCTGGCAGTCCTGTCTCGTAAGAAGATTGAACGTACGCATCATCTTGATTACTATCCGCCACGTACGAAACGCTTGAATATTCATTTGAATATTCACCAAACAAATAGTTACCGTCCTAAAAAGACATACCAAATGAATAAAAAGTGTGATATTTTGAAAGAAAAATACGTTTGAGATTTAGAGAGATCGAAAGCGTTATCGAAAGTGTTATCAAAAGCGTTCTTATATAGTTGAAAACGAATCTTGTGTCCCTTCATATTTGAAATCACTTATACGTGGCGTATGGGTCCATACGCCACGTATAGGCTTGCGTATGGCACCTATACGCAGCGTATGGCACTATATGCCACGTATAGGAGTGCCACGTCTTCCACGTATGGCACCATACGCTGCGTATATTCGTACATGGTACAAAAATGCTTTAAAGGACGTCTGAAAACTATACGTAGCGTATGGGACCATACGCCACGTATAGGCTTGCGTATGACACCTATACGCAGCGTATGGGTCTATACGCTGCGTATAGGCTTGCCACGTTTGCCCCGTATGAGCCCATACGTTGCCTATAATCGTACATGGTACAAAACACTTTAAAAGTACGTCTGACAACTATACGTGGCGTACGGGTCCATACACCACGTATAGTGCTCATACGCTGGTCCATACACCACGTATAGTGCTCATGCGCCCAAGGCTTAGGCGCATGAGCACTATACGTGGCGTATGGGCCCATACGCCATGTATAGTGCTCATGTGCCCAATACTTAGGCGCATGAGCACTATACGTGGCGTATTGAGCACTATACGTGGCGTATGGGCTGTGACAACCCGAAATTTTTATTTTTATTTTTTTTTTTTTTGAATTTAAAAATTGTTTTTATGTTTTTTTTTATTATTATTTAATGATAATAAAAACAATAATGACAATAATAATGATATTAATATTATTATTAAAAATAATAATGTTAATAATGATAATAATAATAATAATAATGAAAATATTGTTATCAATAATAATTTATAAAATTATTAAATTGGTTTAACAAAGTCCAGGGGGTGAAATGTACATTTTAAAAACTGTTTTATAAAACTTTTAGCATAAAATAATAAACTTAGTAAACCTTAGGGACCATTCTGTAAAATTTTGAAAAACCCAAACCCCCTCCCCGTCGACCCGTTTTCCCGGCCACCGCCGGCACCAATTCCGGCGACAAGTCCGGCGACCCCAAAACCCAACCAATACTCGATATTAAAACATGAAATCGGTCCCAATCGAATCGTGAGTGAGATTCGAATCAATCAACGTGGTTAATCATTCAAAATACAGCTCATAGTCGCACTAATCCAACCACTTTTCATTTTCGGCCGACCCACTCACCTATCGAGCACTAAAACTAAATAATAATTGAAAGTAGTGCGATCCAAACAATAATACACTCATTTTTCAAATGAATATAGCTCCCAATCCCATCAGAAACAAATATAAATACCGAATCCATTCATCATCTTCATCGAACCTGCAATACAACCAAAATCCATACTCCGAACAATATTATTTACAATTGACATAGGGCTTTCACTCATTAGCTTCATTCGAAGCTGTGTATGCAATTAATTTGATTTCCAACAAAGTTTGTTCATCGTTTTGATTCAACACAACCCGCGGCTTGTTCATCGATTGTTCATCATCAATCTAACACCAAAACAGGTAATTAAGTATACCTTTATGCTCGATTTCTCATGGGAATCAAAAGCCCTATGATTAATTGCATTAACATTGACGATTGGTGCTTCAATTTGATCCACAATCGAATTAGGGCTCGGTTGAAATTGGGGGAAATTGATAAAATAGGTTAAAACTAATGGAAACCAAGAATAAACCGCGGCCTTGTGCCTTGGTTTACTGGTCTGTGTGTGAGATTATGAACAGGAGGTCAGGGGTTCGAACCCTGCCCCCAACATTATTTTTTATATGCCTTTTTAAGCATTTTAAAAATATACAAAAATTACCAAAAATTATAAAAATAATTTTAAAAACTTCTTTTATTTTAAAAGCATTTAAGTGATTTTCTGTAATTTATTTATTTAAAAATACCTTAAATAAAATTTATAAAATAATATTTAAAAATATTATAAATAACTATTTTATAAAATAGACTTTAAATTATGATTTAAAGTATTAATCCATTAATTGGACACCATATCATTTTTATTTAATGATAAATCATAATAATTATAGAAAAATAATTATTTAAAAGCCTAAATTATTTATGTAAATAAATATTATATGTGTTATAAATTATTATCCATATAAAAATGGATTTCCAAATAATAAATTAGATCATCAAATTATTAATGGATGTTATAATATTTTATGGACTTATTTGATAATATAAAATACAAAGTAAATTTTATAAATTTAAATATTTATAAATCTTACAAAAATTAAATATAAACTTATATGTTTATATAACGTCTATAATTTAATTTGAATATAATGATATGTCAAAATCATTATTAAACTAATTAAATTTTATATAAATCATTAATTATTAACAAAAATAATTAAATGATTTAATTATATGTTTATAACAAATCCCCGAAAACCAAATCCTAGATCAATTGAACACCAGGTTCAAGATCTAACTTATTTAGGTTTTGGATTTGTATCTATTTGCTGACGTGAAATATAATTCCTTAGCAGGAATTTACTAGGTTGTCAACACCACACAAGGACTGAGGTGAGTTCATACTTAACTGTTCCCCTTTTTAATCATTTAAATATTTTGGGGCTGGAATACATGTTGTAATTAAATTTACAAATTATTTTTGTGTATTATGTTAAATAATAATTGGATCACATTTATGATTACATATGGTTATTATGAAATCCTTCTGTGTAAACTGGGCTATAAACAAGGCAGGGATCTTTTGGATAGTACTATCGGGGAGTGACTAACCCCCACAAAGGTTTGGACATGTGGTCCTTATCAGATGCACAAAGATCTCGCTGTCATTCGGGATGACGATTCTGTGGGAAGGCAGATTGATGCGCTATTTAAGTTTTGCCATTATAGTTCCACTTACCACCCATATGAGGATAAATGTAAAGAGAGGATTCGCGCCCTCTGATTTGAATTATTAAAATTGGCATAATACACACATAAAAAGGAAAAGGGAAAAATTAACTATGATACATGGACAAATTCTATGTGAAGGATTTGTTGGACTTGTACATAGAAATAATAAACTAAGTGACATGGACAAATTCAATGTGATGGATTTGTTGGGCTTGTACTTAGTGGGTATGTGGGGTAGCGGGTTCACCTTATTTAAAAGGGTTCCGACAGGCTATTCATATACCGGTGAGTAAAATTAAACTCACACTTTTACAGTAAACCCTTCTTTGAATGATAATGGATGATTTATCAAATATGTTTTACTTACCTATGAACTCACCAACCCTGTGTTGACACTTGATTTACATGTATTCTCAGGTATCTATTAGGAGCTTATGGACATGCACGTAGGATCATATAAGAGCTCCAGATACATATCGGTTATTGATAAGACATGATTAGACGTATTGTTAAGAAACAATATATATATTTATTTCCGCTGCGTATAATATTTAATACTCTGATTATTAATGAAATGGTTATCTAAAACTTATCATATAGATAACTGCATCTCATGTGTAACTACTGTGTTCGATCCTGTTTGCTCACCCCTCCGTGATAGATTCCAGACCCGGAATTTGAGGGTGTGACAGATTGGTATAGAGCCATTGGTTATAGTGAGTTAGGAATTGCATCTAGCCTATAGCCACACACAATAGTTGCACGAAGTAAATTGCCTTAGTTAGAGATTGACTAAGATTAAGAAGTTATATGCCTTATGTGATTTCTATTATACCTTGATTCCTATCAATACACACACGAATCTTAAATCATATTCTAAGGCATTGTGTGCCTAATTCAAGTGATTTCAAACTTCAAAACTCGATTGTTATTCATGGTTTTCAAATTTGTCAAAGTCTGTGTCTTACAACTTGAAACATGTAATGCTGGAAGAGCGTGATGCCTGTATCTCGAGGTGTTCTGTCTAGGCAAGGTATTCGCATATATCCAAATCAACCGATGGACCTGTTTACCTTACCTGGGAACCCTTGGGATGAGTATCTGCTTATAGGTACGCATGTCTTCAAACAAAGTTGTGATTGACTCAATACTTTGATTAGTCAACGTACTCGCTTTGATTCACGAATCAAACGAATACACTCAGAACATCTCATTGTCGTGTTGAAAAATTCTTGTCCTTGATTTCGTTTTCCCGATATAATACATACATATTTGGTATTTCTATCATTAATGACCACTATACTTGACAAGATATGTTAACCCAACAGGAGGAACCGGGGTGATCATGCAAAGCAACTTACCATTACGGGTGCACACGTAATTGTAATTTGTCGTGCATGCTAAGTCCGGTGAATCTGGTCGGGTGGTAACATTATAGTCCGTATAAGTCATCATTCCTAAACGTTGAGCAAGAAAGCCTCGGTTCTCATAGAACATATTTCCATGAAAATTCTTAATGATCTCTCAGAATGGCTTCTCGTCAAATCCGTTCACGGTCTAGAAACTCTAGTCGTAAAATTGCTGCTATTGTAGCACGTGAAGTCACTGTGGTCAATATATAAGCCTTTAAGACATATGAATCAAATTACCCTGACGTGTTCCATTTGGTAATCTAGGTTACGCTTGTCCTAACCTAAAGCGAGATTTGTTTCCCTTAGTACTCGTGCCTTGCCGAATTTAATCGAAAAACCCAGTTTTCTTAAATTCAGAGCAAGATTCCGGTTGTCAAAGTACGATGGAACACCCGACGTGGTCCTGAGTTCATTTGGGAATGAGAGGACAAAATGATATACAAGTATTCTAACTTGTTCAAAAATGTTACGAGTACATCTTAATTTTCGGGACGAAAATTCCTCTAACAGGGGGATGATGTGACAACCCGAAATTTTTATTTTTATTTTTTATTTTTTTTGAATTTAAAAATTGTTTTTATGTTTTTTTTATTATTATTTAATGATAATAAAAACAATAATGACAATAATAATGATATTAATATTATTATTAAAAATAATAATGTTAATAATGATAATAATAATAATAATAATGAAAATATTGTTATCAATAATAATTTATAAAATTATTAAATTGGTTTAACAAAGTCCAGGGGGTGAAATGTACATTTAAAAACTGTTTTATAAAACTTTTAGCATAAAATAATAAACTTAGTAAACCTTAGGGACCATTCTGTAAAATTTTGAAAAACCCAAACCCCCTCCCCGTCGACCCGTTTTCCCGGCCACCGCCGGCACCAATTCCGGCGACAAGTCCGGCGACCCCAAACCCAACCAATACTCGATATTAAAACATGAAATCGGTCCCAATCGAATCGTGAGTGAGATTCGAATCAATCAACGTGGTTAATCATTCAAAATACAGCTCATAATCGCACTAATCCAACCACTTTTCATTTTCGGCCGACCCACTCACCTATCGAGCACTAAAACTAAATAATAATTGAAAGTAGTGCGATCCAAACAATAATACACTCATTTTTCAAATGAATATAGCTCCCAATCCCATCAGAAACAAATATAAATACCGAATCCATTCATCATCTTCATCGAACCTGCAATACAACCAAAATCCATACTCCGAACAATATTATTTACAATTGACATAGGGCTTTCACTCATTAGCTTCATTCGAAGTTGTGTATGCAATTAATTTGATTTCCAACAAAGTTTGTTCATCGTTTTGATTCAACACAACCCGCGGCTTGTTCATCGATTGTTCATCATCAATCTAACACCAAAACAGGTAATTAAGTATACCTTTATGCTCGATTTCTCATGGGAATCAAAAGCCCTATGATTAATTGCATTAACATTGACGATTGGTGCTTCAATTTGATCCACAATCGAATTAGGGCTCGGTTGAAATTGGGGGAAATTGATAAAATAGGTTAAAACTAATGGAAACCAAGAATAAACCGCGGCCTTGTGCCTTGGTTTACTGGTCTGTGTGTGAGATTATGAACAGGAGGTCAGGGGTTCGAACCCTGCCCCCAACATTATTTTTTATATGCCTTTTTAAGCATTTTAAAAATATACAAAATTACCAAAAATTATAAAAATAATTTTAAAAACTTCTTTTATTTTAAAAGCATTTAAGTGATTTTCTGTAATTTATTTATTTAAAAATACCTTAAATAAAATTTATAAAATAATATTTAAAAATATTATAAATAACTATTTTATAAAAATAGACTTTAAATTATGATTTAAAGTATTAATCCATTAATTGGACACCATATCATTTTTATTTAATGATAAATCATAATAATTATAAAAAAATAATTATTTAAAAGCCTAAATTATTTATGTAAATAAATATTATATGTGTTATAAATTATTATCCATATAAAAATGGATTTCCAAATAATAAATTAGATCATCAAATTATTAATGGATGTTATAATATTTTATGGACTTATTTTGATAATATAAAATACAAAGTAAATTTTATAAATTTAAATATTTATAAAATCTTACAAAAATTAAATATAAACTTATATGTTTATATAACGTCTATAATTTAATTTGAATATAATGATATGTCAAAATCATTATTAAACTAATTAAATTTTATATAAATCATTAATTATTAACAAAAATAATTAAATGATTTAATTATATGTTTATAACAAATCCCCGAAAACCAAATCCTAGATCAATTGAACACCAGGTTCAAGATCTAACTTATTTAGGTTTTGGATTTGTATCTATTTGCTGACGTGAAATATAATTCCTTAGCAGGAATTTACTAGGTTGTCAACACCACACAAGGACTGAGGTGAGTTCATACTTAACTGTTCCCCTTTTTAATCATTTAAATATTTTGGGGCTGGAATACATGTTGTAATTAAATTTACAAATTATTTTTGTGTATTATGTTAAATAATAATTGGATCACATTTATGATTACATATGGTTATTATGAAATCCTTCTGTGTAAACTGGGCTATAAACAAGGCAGGGATCTTTTGGATAGTACTATCGGGGAGTGACTAACCCCCACAAAGGTTTGGACATGTGGTCCTTATCAGATGCACAAAGATCTCGCTGTCATTCGGGATGACGATTCTGTGGGAAGGCAGATTGATGCGCTATTTAAGTTTTGCCATTATAGTTCCACTTACCACCCATATGAGGATAAATGTAAAGAGAGGATTCGCGCCCTCTGATTTGAATTATTAAAATTGGCATAATACACACATAAAAAGGAAAAGGGAAAAATTAAACTATGATACATGGACAAATTCTATGTGAAGGATTTGTTGGACTTGTACATAGAAATAATAAACTAAGTGACATGGACAAATTCAATGTGATGGATTTGTTGGGCTTGTACTTAGTGGGTATGTGGGGTAGCGGGTTCACCTTATTTAAAAGGGTTCCGACAGGCTATTCATATACCGGTGAGTAAAATTAAACTCACACTTTTACAGTAAACCCTTCTTTGAATGATAATGGATGATTTATCAAATATGTTTTACTTACCTATGAACTCACCAACCCTGTGTTGACACTTGATTTACATGTATTCTCAGGTATCTATTAGGAGCTTATGGACATGCACGTAGGATCATATAAGAGCTCCAGATACATATCGATTATTGATAAGACATGATTAGACGTATTGTTAAGAAACAATATATATATTTATTTCCGCTGCGTATAATATTTAATACTCTGATTATTAATGAAATGGTTATCTAAAACTTATCATATAGATAACTGCATCTCATGTGTAACTACTGTGTTCGATCCTGTTTGCTCACCCCTCCGTGATAGATTCCAGACCCGGAATTTGAGGGTGTGACAGATTGGTAAATACGCCACGTATAGTGCTCATGCGCCCAAGACTTAACCTTCGTTCAGGCGCACGACCTTTGTTCAGGCGAATGAGCACTGTTTACGTGCATGACTTGGAAAGAAAATAGGGTTACATGGGTCAACTATTTCTTCAAAATAATTTTTACGTAAACTATAACTCTTATTTCATTTATATACATACTTACATACACATAAATGTCTTGATTATTTGATAATCATCTCAACTAACTCGGGTTCCACGATATCAGTCGGTTATGATGAAAATCTTGAAAATTATTCAGTTTAACCGTAACCGACTAACACCGATGGAACCCGAGTCAGTTGAAACGATTCTTAAGTATCCAATTCAGATATATGTATATATGTATGTAAATACTTACTGAAGTAAGAATATATAATATTACCGAGTAAATTATTTGCGAGAAGAAAATGTTGAACCACATAACCCAAATTTCTTGCGATCTTCAATCGAACCATCAATTACAAACGAACGAATTTGAGAATTCGAACCTTTACGTTTTTTTTAGACGAGCGAATGCGTTGCCTCCCTTTATATACACAACGAAAAAGGGACCTATACGGGGCGTATAGGTCGATACGCCACGTATTGGTCGGTGTCGTACATGAAAAATAGGTAGGTCCCCGACTGCTGCACCAACAACTATACGCGGCGTATGGGTCCATAAGCCGCGTATAGCTGTCGGTACAGCAGTCGGGGACCTACCCACTTGTCATGTACGACACCGACCTATACGTGGCATATGGACCTATACGTGGCTTATGGACCTATACGCCCCGTATAGGTACACTGATGTGACGTGAAATGTCAGACATTAATGGCGCATTAATGGTCGATACCTATACGCCGGACATGGACTGCGTATGGACCCATACGCGGCGTACAGGCGGGTGTCGATTTAAATTTATGGGTGTCCCTTTATTAGCACCCTATTAATAAGAATGCCAAACAAAATATGGGTCCTAATGGGGACACCGTTGGGTTTTTTTGGGGGTAGGCCGTACCAAAAGGTCACGGTTAGGGCTAAAGGTCACGTTTTGGTACCTAACCGTGACCGCAAGGGCTTGCGGTCACGGTTTCTGTGTCTGTCTTCCGACACCTCGTGACAACAAAATGACAAATGGCCTTATAAAGTTGAAAATCGGTCACCAAACCATCACGGTTTGGCCTAACCGTAACCTCTAGGGTACGAGGTTCAGTTTAAGGTACGAGGTAGACTGTGATGTTGACAAAAGGGTCGGGATTCGCGCTTCGAACCATCACGTGGAGGCCAAACCGTGACCTCTTGTGTACCAGATTGTCAGAGGAGTTCTTACAGCTCGTTGGAGAGCGCGACTGATTTTTTGAGATCATCGGCGAGGACGGCCCGTGGGAGCAGCTGTTCAGGATGGGCGACCCTGCCCATCGAGAGCTCACCGTGGAGTTCTACTGCACCTTCACATTCCATCCCCGTGAGCAGGGACTTGCGGAGCTGGACGAGGACAACATAGCGGATGGTCGTGCTCCCGCGGAGGTTGCTTTCCGGTTGTTCGGGTCCCTCCACCGCATGTCACTTAGACGGTTCGCTGTCGTCAGCGCCTCTATACGGAGGTAGAGTTCTGACAGCTGATGTACACCACGGCCTTGATTCGTGGGGCCGACGACTCGGATCAGGTCTGGTGGCCTGCGATCGGTGACGGACCATACGATGGTGATACGAGGTCCTCTCATATACGAGACCCTCTATATAGATACATTCACCGACTGATCGCCACTTCCGTCGCTGGTCGTGGGGCGGGGACCGACAGGGTCAACGCCGCCGACATTTTCTTTCTTCGGTGTGTACTCACACACCGACACTGCCTCCTCGCGCATGCCCTTGCGGATTATTTTGCCAGTTATTATCACAGGCAGTCGTGAGGGGCGTTGGTGGGCGGGAACATCGTTTCCTAGATCGCTCGGGGCCTGGGGTACGCGGATGCCATGTCCCAGCTCCCGCTACCTCCGACTCCTGTGCGCGTGGCTGGCCGGACCACCGCCACTGGGATGAGGATCGTTCGGAGGTTCCCCGACGGCACGTGGCACCTGCTCAGTAGATACCATGAGCTAGTGGCATGGGTGCCTGAGCCGTTGGTGAACCCACCCAAGTTGGCGGGGGCTGAGGTTCACGTTCAGGCTGTCCACGAGCCGCTTGGTGGCGGGGAGGATCAGCCCATTCCTCCGCCGCACGACCAGGACCCGCCCCAGCATCCTCAGCGCGTGTACCATGTCGTGCGATTGCCTGCTCACGTTATTGATATGCTTCAGGACACGCGAGCTAGGGTCACGAGGCTGGAGGATATGCTGGACTGGGTCATCCAACACATGGTCGCGGACTATGCCGCCACGGGTACGCCGTTATTGTCACAGCCACTGAGGCGGTTAGGCTATGACGGTGCTGGCCTATCTGGCGCGGGCGGGTCTGGTCAAGGAAGTGATCCGGAGATGACGGATTAGATAGATATTTTGTTTGTATTTTATTTCTTTTTCTATGTATAAACTCGTTGTATATATATATATATATATGCAGTTTCAGTTATGATGTCTTGTATATATGGTTGTGTTTGTTTGGTTGTATTTCTTTGTTTGTTTGTTTTATATTTGTAATGTTGATAATGTTACTTGTATATGTTTGATAACAACTGATTTTTACGATTAGGTTAACAATGTGATAAAATAACAACCAACTTGTTTAATAAATAACTAAACACAAAATATACTTGTAATATGATAAATTAATAATAAACATAAAACACAAACACGTATGTTACGATTAGGTTAACCGTGTAATAAAATAAAAATAAAAACAAACTAGTATGATTATTGAAATTTAGAAAATATATACAATATATATGTCTGTATAATGACAACCGATTTTTACAAACTCATAAACAAATTAAACACAAAACCATCACATTAATAATAAATAAATACTTGTAATAAAATAAATTATTAATAAACACAAAACACAAACTTGTGAGTTACGATTAGGTTAAACGTGTGATAAAATTAAAATAAAAACAAACGGTTATTATTAAAAGAAATATAGAAAATATATGCAATATGTCACGGTCTGGACAAACCGTGACATATAGGCCAAACCGTGACATATAGCCCCTTAAAACCCTAACTGCGCACAATCAATTCCCTATTAATTACTTACCCGATTATTGGGCAATAATTGCAACGGATCCCCAGATTAGTCTGGGCTCTAACTATCACGGTTAGGCCTTACCGCAACAGTTAGGTATCACACCCGACTGAACGGTCACGGGGAGCCCTAACCGTGACCGTTTGAATCGGTTTCCCCTAAAAACGAGCGGTGTGTGCAGAATTCCCCGAAATATAGCTACTTTTTATTTCAAATCATCAATTAATAACAACAAATTCTTTTTATAGGGACCAAGTACCTATAACATACCATGATAAATAGAATTCATTGATGACAATAATCTGACCATGTTTGGCCTAAAATAGAAGAGAGTACACTAGCTATTAATGGAATAACACAGGGATTAATATGGGGTCATAATTACCTACAATTCATTTTCTTTCTATCCTTATTCTAAATAATCACACTACAAAACATTACTTTTTCCTCTTATTCTTAATTCAATAAAAATTGAACAATAATTATTTGAATTTACAGTTGAACATTATTTATGTAATGTAATGCAATGTAATGCAATATAATGTAATATAATATATTATAAAATGTAATGCAATGTAATGCAATATAATGCAATATAATATATTATAAAGAGTGTTAAAGCAGTGCATATGAGTTTAAAAATACAATTATACAAAATTTTTAGTCAAATTAGTGATTCATTTAGAAAGGAAATTTAATTTGTATATTGTAAGATTTATGATTATTAGAAACGAGATCAAATATATTTATTGGAAATACTTATTTGTTGAAAGATTATTAATAAATAAAACTTATTATAAGATCTAAGAAGAAAACTAAAACGTGATGTTACAAACTGAAGTATAAGTAAGTTAAATGTTATATAAAAATTTTAAACGTTAAATAAATAATCTATAAATTGAACCTAATCTTTAATCATGTCATTGAAATGATATAAATTACGTAATTATAAAATATTGATCCTGGAGCAATATTATTTGTAGGTTGATGGGGCTTTTGTAGATTTGGAAGGTAAGATGTTTTCATAATTCCATTTTTTATAGTATTGTTCCTTGTTTGTTTTTATGGTTTTTGAATAGGTATCAAAAGGCTAGAATTGATTTG
This sequence comes from Flaveria linearis, assembly GCA_024085815.1. Taxonomy (NCBI): domain Eukaryota; kingdom Viridiplantae; phylum Streptophyta; class Magnoliopsida; order Asterales; family Asteraceae; genus Flaveria; species Flaveria linearis. Next base: position 13,529,759 of record CM044009.1, read on the forward strand.
TGGAGTGTCTATTTTCATGGTTTCAAATAGGTATCAAAAAAGCTAGAATTAGCTTTGTGGAGTGTTGGTTTTTATGGTTTTAAATAGGTATCAAAAGGCTAAAATTAGCTTTGTGCATTGGTTAAAAAACCCGATTATGACTTGAATTAAGGTTTTGTGTTTGTAGAAACCATGTGAAATCTCCGACACCACTAAACCTTCCAATACATATTCTATCACAACCTTAAGGTTTTGTGTTTGTTGAAGACGATTTAGATTTGTTTTATTGTTGCTTACCAGATAAGTAATAGCTTACCGTACTTTTACGATGTTATATAGCTAGACATTCGAACCCTCGCTCGAAACCCGCTCGAAACCCGCTCGAAAAAGCTCGAAAAATTCCTCGTTCGATTTTAGCTCTGTTTTAAATGAGCCGAGCCGCTCGGTTCGGTTTTAAACGAGCCGAGCTACTTGCTCGATTTTGCTCGAATTATTTTTAAAATATAACTTTTATTTATTATATATATGTAACATGCTAGTTTGTTTATTTAGAGTTCAGGACATTATCATTTAATTATTTGTCATTTTACCTTTGGTCCCTTTAGTTTTTTCAAACATCATTTTTTTAGATTTTTATATACTTGTTTAAACTTGAATCAAATGGACGTTTGTAGTCTTTGGGAAAGATTGTTGGATGATCAAAGAAGAAACCCGGGTATATAGTGGACATGAAAATGGTCGCAATGGAGGTTGTGGGCGTGAGTTTTAAGGTCATTTATTCGAGCTCGAGTCAAAACTTTATTTGTCTTTGAGATTTATGTTTTGTTAAATATATTTTATATGTTTTCTTTTGTTATATTGTTGAGTTAGAGTTGGAACTTAAAACTTTTAAATGAATTATTAGTATATTATACTTAATTGTAGTATGAAACCGAGCTAAACCAAACAGAACTGAGCGCTCGGTTATAAATCAAACCGAGTTCGAGCGAGCATTTTCCGCTCGATTCCTTAAAATTCGAGCCGAAGCAAGGGCCTCGGTTTGTAAACGAACCGAGTTCGAGCGAGCCTTCATTCGGTTTGGTTGGGTTTCATGAAGGGCCCTAATACGTTTATGGATATAGGGAAAGGTTCATATGAAAACTAATAGTTATGCGAAAACCAAAGAAAATCATGGAAATCAATGATATAATTTATAATTTTTTTTGTTCTTTTAAATATTAAAAGGATATCTACGTGTTTATTACTTTATTAGATTTATGTTGAACATAGGTTTGGGAATGAAAAGTGTTACGTATATGTAACACTATATCATATATAAATTGTTACATATACGTAAGCTACGTGTGACGTATATGTAAAAGCATGTTACGGTTTTCATTTGATCTCTACCCCTATCTATATATAAACACACATATATATTGAAGTTTATGATACAAAAAATAATTTATGTGACCGGTTTCATTTGGTTTATGTTTTTTTAAATCAAAGTTTTTTGCTAGTTTAAAAGTATTACGTATTGTATAATTTAAGATTATATAATATACTAGCTTTAGAAATCTATACATTACACGGGTTGATTAATTAAAAAGTTTGATTCATAATTAATCTATATATACTTGCAATTAGCAAACAGGAATTTTAGGCGCACCGTAGAAAATTTGAAAAAAACCGATTCAAACCGTGACATATTGGTCAGACCGTGACATATTGAAGTCTAAAGGTCACGGTTTGGTCAAACCGTGACATATTGGGCTTCAGAAAAAGTTCTGCACCTCAGGATTGGGTTAATTATTGGGAGTGTGTTTCTTGGTTTTGGTGGTGTATATGTCACGGTTTGGCCAAACCGTGACATATTAGGTATAATATTTAATTTTTTTAATTTTTTTATAATAAAAATGTAAGATATTTTGTTCAATTTGTAACTTATAATATTTTTATAGGATTCAAATTTTCTTTTATTAAAATTTTTAGTATTACGTACATATATAACAAACAAACTAACACTTAAAAACTAACTTATAAACGTCAATTTTTATTAAGTGTATACGAATCGTAGTTCTCAAAAATTGATTTATGTAATAACATAACGTATGATTTGTTTACCAAAGTTTAATTAATTTATGTAAATATTAAGCATAATATTTTAGTTTATTCTAGTTCACAAAAATATGAATTAATATATTTTAGCTTTAAAGAAGTAACTTTTAGTGTATTTTAATTTTCAAGAAATATGAATTAATGTATTTTAGCTTTCAAGAAGTAATTTATAATGTATTTCAATTTTCAAAAAATATGAATTAATGTATTTTAGTTTTTAAGAAATAACTTTTAATGTATTTCAATTCTCAAGAAATACCATTTAATTTATTTCAATACTCAAAAAAATATCTCAAAAATATCTCAAACCGTGACCTTTTGGCCAAACCGTGACCTTTTGGCCAAACCGTGACCTTTTGATTCAAAAAAATATCTCAAAATATCACGGTTTGGCCAAACCGTGACATTTTGATCCGGTTTCTCCCCAAAGTGTCACGGTTTGGCCAAACCGTGACCTTTTGATCCGGTTTCTCCCCAAAAACACTTGTGGTGTCCCCAGCAGGACCCTTTAGCAAAAATCATTAATTACATATAAAAGGTGTATACAATAAATCTTTTTCTTAACATTAGAAACAATAACTATACAATGATAATATCACTATACAATGATAATACTTATTATTTTATAGTTTTTGTTTCTCATGTTAAAAAATATGCAAAATTTAAATATAATCTAAAATATAAGTTTGGCCAATTCTTTTTATTTCTTTATAGTGACATTTTCTATATTAAAAAAATTAACAATGATGAAAATCACATCTATAAAATAAATAAAACAAAAAAAGTTAATGTAATATATTTAGGTGTTCGTAAAGCACTATTGCAAATTTTATTTCATATTATAAATTTTTTAATATAAGACTTTCTACAAACTTATACTCCTATAATCAGACATAGCACAACCCAAAATGGATTGAAAATAATAAATTAATCCCACACATGGCAGAAGACAAATCTTTGTATTTTATAAAGTGGTGGTGTAATATAGCATTGGCTTTTTGATAATCAAGCAATTTTTATCCACCAAAACCTTTCAAAACTAAAAACTATATGTTTAACACACCGTTTGACATCTCTTACTATGAAACAAATAAATAAAAAAATGATTTAATATATAAAATTAAGCAAGCATGGAAAATGAAATGAATTTATAATCTAGGTGTAACATCTTGTAATTCTCGTTAATCTAAAATTTTACTTCGTTATATCTAAAAAATAATAATAATAATTATTATTACTATATTAATAAATTTTTTTTTACCATATTAATAAAGATAACATGGTAACAAAACATTAATAATAATGATAATGATAATAATATTAATAATAATGGTCTAAGTTTTACAATTTTAGCTTGAAATTAATAAAAAAAATTTACATGAAATAATAACAATATAAATCTTCAGGGGGCTGAATTGTAATATATTTAAAACTGAAACAAAGTTTCAAACTTCAAATGTCAACTTATGTAAACCTCAGGGACCATTTCTGTAATTTGTTTTAAGAAAAAAACACAGTCAACCAACCCCCCACTCGACCCGATCATCCTCCACGATACCCACTTCACCACCATCGGCCGACCATACCTAAATCGAGCACCAAAACGCGTAAAATAATCAAATAATCAAAGTGGAAGAACCCTTTATCGGTTTTTAAGCTATTAACATCATGAATTTCATCTAAAACGAACTCAAACATCACCATTCGAACACCTTCAAACCCGTCGACCTGCAACTTGTCGAAATCCAATTCCCGAGCGATTTTAACTCAAATTAGCAATAGGATTTGTTTCTAGATCATCATTCGAAGCTACCCTAGAGTTTAATTCGATTATTATCACTGTTTGAGCATCAAACGATCATCAACCTGTGCCGCGACTGTTCTTCATCGGGTTCAGTTCCAAATCGACACAATACGGGTAATTACACATACACACACACTCGATTTTTCATGGGGAACAAAAGCCCCATGAACATAAACATTAACTGATTCGATTGGTGGTTCAATTTGGGTTCGATCAAACTAGGGTTCATCACGGTTTGGGAATTTTGGTTAAATCGGTTTAAAGGAATTTGGAACTGAATATTCACCGCGGCTGTATGCCTTGTCCTACCGGTTCCTGTGCCCCATGTTGTCCGAGAGGTCCCGGGTTCGACCCGGGCAACCTCGTTATTTTTTTTGAACCATTTTTAAGCCACTAAAAATTATAAAAAATTCCTAAAAATTATAAAAATGATTTTTCAAACATTAATATTTTTAAAACAATTTAATTATCTTCTGAAATTTATTTTTAACATTTTATCTATTTTAATAAATGTTTTAAATAAATAAAAATTACAAATGATACAAAATTATTTAAATAAAAGTAAACTTGTAATAATAATTTAATTTATTAAATTATTATTCGATACAGTATTACTTTTAATTTATTTAAATAATATTTATAAATGTTTAAAGCATGATTAAGTATAAAAAGTTTTATATTTAAATCATTCCAAAAACATTTTCATTTCTTTTAGTTATTTAAATAATTAAATATTTTAATTAATTATTATATGATTAATTAATAAAATTAATTATTTGTTTTTCAACACTTTAACAATAAATCAAACGGTTACGCATATTGATACGTTTATTTTAAATTTTAAACATAATCATATTCAATAAATTCATTTTATTTATTTCGAGACATTCAAATTAAATAAATTAATTTATTTAAACTACCATTCCAAAACTCAATAGAAATCCTAATACATTCCCAATTTTCAAATCACTATTATTCTAATATGAGGCACCGTTCCTTAGGTTAATCATAAGGAAATCGTAGGTGTCTAACCTATCACGTTCAAAATCCAATCTCATCAATCAAGTGAGTATTCATATCCCCTTTTTATATCATTTCCTATTTGGGGGAAATCATGTGATACAATATATTCAATCATGATATTCTATTGTTATTTCATTCTAAATTCAATTCAAGACAGGTTATGTTATTACTTGCAATTATGTGAACATACTGTGATAAACTGGACGACAGTAAAACCCTAATTCAATCAATCAATCCTGGTATCAATGGTAGATCTACTGGTTTGGGATAATCCACCCCACATGGCTTACGAGTGGTGATTATACAAACCCACCCCATATGAGTAGTCGAGTGGTGATTGTGCCAGAGGCAAGAGTCAATCTATGGTGTATGTGTGGAGTCTATTATATGCAAGTGTCAAGTCAAGGGGTTTCTATTGTGTCAGTTTATCTATATGCTTTACTATTGCAATATAAGTCTTAATGTTACCTTGTGAATTGGATTATTCTCAATCAATCAATCAATCTATATGTATACTCAAAACTGTGATTACTCACCAGCTAATTCGTTAGTTGACTTTATTTTCTCACATGATTTCAGTTTAAGCAAGCTAGTGGACTTCTACTTGATCATATAAGACCTGGAATTAGTCAAAACAAAAGACAATTACTATTTGTGACTTTAACTGTTGTATTTGTATATGTTAAATTCATGTTAACCTGTAATCTGATTTAATATTATTTTCACTATTAAACAATCATGAGTTATGAACAATCAATCATTCCCTCGTCCGCTCCGATGATTCCGCCGTCGGTCGGGGTGTGACAGATTGGTATCAGAGCCATGGTTATAGGGAATTAGGTTATTAGAAATGGAATGACCTAGACTATAACTAAGTACCCTTACACATGAGTCCTCTCATGTATTTTACATGCTTAGATAGGATTGTTATGTGCCTTACGTGTTTATACTTGATTATGTGATTATCTGCCTTATGTGATTATTCTTATACTTTGAATCTATCAATATACACACGAATCTTAACTCATATTCTAAGGCATTGTGTGCCTAATTCAAGTGATTTCAAACTCCAAAACTCGATTGTTATTCATGGTTTTCAAATCTCGTCAAAGTCCGTGTCACATGACCGAGAACATGCAATGCTGGAAGAGTGGGATACCTGTATCTTAAGGTGTTCTGTCTAGGCAAGGTATTCATACAACTTGATTACCTTACCTGGGAACCCTCGAGATGAGTATTCGCTTATAGGTACGCATGTCCTCGTTAAGGTTGTGGTGGACACAAATACTTTGATAAGTCAACGTATTCGCTTTGGTTTGCGAACCGAACGTTTACCCTCCTAACCTCTCATTGTTATTCTAAACAATCTCATTAACGATTTTATTATTTTGAAAAGTTTTAAAAACCAATTACCCGTTTCTCATAGAGGTTTCTTCTTTCCATATTATACAGAATGGCTTCTCGTCGAATCCGTTCACGATCTAGAAACTCTGGCCGTAAGATTTCTGCTATTGTAGCACGTGAAGTTACTACGGTCATCCCAACTCTACTTACCCATTTGAACCAAGGCAACAATACTGTCCAAAACCCAATTGCACCAAACCCTCCCCGAACTTGTACTTACAAACATTTCAGTTCTTGCAACCCCACTAAGTTCAGTGGAACTGAAGGAGCTACTGGATTACTACAGTGGTTCGAAAGCATCGAGAACACTTTCCTAAACAGCGAATGCCCTGAAAATCTGAAAGTCCGGTATGCGACAAGTGTTCTTCAGAAACGCGCACTTACTTGGTGGAACGGAGAGAAACGAACCCGTGGAACTGAAACTGCTCTAGCCTTAACATGGACTGAAGTTAAGGAGCTCATGACTAAAGAGTTCTGCCCAAGAAACGAAGTCCGGAAACTGGAAGCTGAGTTCTGGGAATTAACCCAAGACAGTGGCGAGAACCTAGCATACACTAACCGATTCCACGAACTGAGCCTTTTGGTACCGCATCTTGCTACCCTACCTCCCGAGCCATCGAGAAATACATTGGTGGACTACCCATGCAGATTCAGGATACGGTGCTAGGAAGGAATCCTTCAACACTAGAAGATGCTATCAGGCTGGCTGCACAGTTAACCGATAATCATGTGAAAGCTCGTTCCTTAACCAGGAAAGGATCGAAGAAGAATACCGATAAACTTCATAACGAAACCGTCAAGACCGATCAACCCGAGCTTTCCAAGAACAAGAAGAGGAAGGCTCAATCTCAAAACTTTGCTGTGATTACCCCTACTGTGCCAACTAATCAAGTCCCTCCAACTCGTCAACCAGTAGTAAACAACCAATCACTAATCAAAAAGTCATACGCTGGACCCTTTCCGCAGTGTAACAACTGCAGTTATCACCATCCCGCTAACATTCAGTGTCGTCAATGCACAAACTGTGGTCGTTTGGGTCATACATTCAACATGTGCAGGAGTGCTGCTAAAGCTCCGACCAATGCACCAGTTCACCAACATCCTCCTGCAATTACCCAGGGTCGTGCATGCTATCAATGTGGTGATCCGAACCATTTCCGCAATCGATGCCCTCAACTTATCAGCCTAGTTCCTACGGCTCAAGGACATGCTTTCAACATTAATGCTCAACAAGCTCAAGCCACCAATGATGTGGTGTTGAATAATTCTTGTCCTTGATTTCGTCTTTCTGATTTAATTCAAGATTTGTAATCGTGATTTTCTTTTGTTACATTGATGTAATTTGAAAATTTCTAAATTTCTAATTGAGATATTTTTCCTTTCATTGTTAAGTCGAACTTTGAATCGTTTGCACCGTGGGAGATGCAAGAGTTTGCAAGTCAACCTATGACTAAGGACACTCGAATCTCCTAAATGATTCTAACTCATCAAAACAGGGGTGATTCCCTTACTTTGGTGATGATTCTTTATTCGTTTCAATAAATGGTTTCCAATTGTGTGTTTTATGAAATTTCATCCTCTGGATTAGGGTGATTTCCTTATCTCGAGGACTGACTTCAATTATTCACTTTGGAACTTGCATTTCACAAATGACATAATCTCACCAAAATAGGATTGAAACCCGTACTTTGGTGACAAATGTCAAACTTCGATTGTTTTCTTGTTATTATCAAGCTCAATCATCAGAAATTCATACCTTGATGATAATACCATTTTTATGAATTACATTTTCTCAAATGAAACGACCTCGTCAAAGTAGGAGTGAATTCTGGATTTTGAGGAGGAAGTCTATCTTATTATATTTTGTTTTTGTAAAACTTCATCGTTAAGATAGGAGTGATTTCCCTTACCTTAATGATGAGTTACCTCGTCTTATTTTATAAATCCTCAACAATGAGTTGAGATCGAACTTTTTGATTGGAAGGTTAGTGATCATACCTTGAGAGTACACCATCAAGTTAGGGGTGAAAACCATACCTTGATGACTATTCTCATTTCTTGATCATCAACTTACCATGGTTGTAATCAAGTGACGAGACGAATGTAGTAACTTGAAGGGTGAAATAATGTTAGTGTTTCGACCTATCAAACCAAAGCATGATCTCTGAACTTGAAAAGAGACCCGATCGCTTTAAGTTGATTTTGATTCCAAGTTTGGAGCATTTAAATTCTTAAATCAATTTCTTTTCCTTTATTCTCATGTTTTGATTTGATCTAGCTACCTCGAACCGTTTATTCTTTATTTATCGACTTTCATTGTGAGTTATCATCAAAACCTGATTACGTGATGGTAGTCTTCCTAAACAATCTTTTGTCAAGTAAATATACTATCTCTGATCGTGATGGTCGCTTCATCTCTCGTTTCTGGAAAAGTCTCCAATCAGCTCTCGAAACTCAACTGAATCTTAGTGCAGCCTATCACCCGTAAACCGACGGTCAGACTGAAAGAACGATACAAACCCTCGAGAATATGCTCCGGGCTTGTGTCATTGATTTCAGTGGATCGTGGGATTCTCATCTACCGTTAATCGAATACTCTTACAATAACAGTTACCAAACCAGCATCCAGATAGCACCATTTGAGGCCTTGTAGGGTCTGAAGTTGGTGAAACACAGATTACTGGTCCGGAATTGATACAAGAAACAACCGACAAAATTCATAAATCCGTGATAACTTGGTTACTGCTAGAAATCGTCAAAAGCATTATGCTGATAAAAGACGTAAACCCATGGAATAAAATGTCGGTGATCTCGTACTTCTTAAGGTATCACCTTGGAAGAGAGTGATTCGTTTTGGAAAGAAAGGGAAACTAGCACCTCGTTACGCGAGTCCATTCAAAGTGCTCGAGCGAATTGGGAAAGTAGCTTACAAGCTTGAACTACCCTAAGAGCTCAGCAATATACATCCGACGTTTCATGTTTCAAACCTCAAGAAATACCTTGCCGACGAAAATCTCCACATTCCACTCGACGAAGTTCAGATTAATGAATCTATGCACTTTATTGAGAAACCTGTGGAAATTATGGATCGGGAAGTCAAACAACTCAAACGTAGCCGGATACCTATTGTCAAAGTCTGCTGGGAATCTAAACGTGGCCCAGAGTTCACCTGGGAACGTGAGGACCAAATGAAATCCCAGTATCCTCATCTGTTCGTTTCAGCCTTCTCGTGAACAAATTTCGGGACGAAATTTCCTAAAGCAGGGGAGACTGTAACATCTTGTAATTCTCGTTAATCTAAAATTTTACTTCGTTATATCTAAAAAAATAATAATAATAATTATTATTACTATATTAATAATTTTTTTTTACCATATTAATAAAGATAACATGGTAACAAAAACATTAATAATAATGATAATGATAATAATATAATAATAATGGTCTAAGTTTTACAATTTTAGCTTGAAATTAATAAAAAAATTTTACATGAAATAATAACAATATAAATCTTCAGGGGGCTGAATTGTAATATATTTAAAACTGAAACAAAGTTTCAAACTTCAAATGTCAACTTATGTAAACCACAGGGACCATTTATGTAATTTGTTTTAAGAAAAAAACACAGTCAACCAACCCCCACTCGACCCGATCATCCTCCACGATACCCACTTCACCACCATCGGCCGACCATACCTAAATCGAGCACCAAAACGCGTAAAATAATCAAAATAATCAAAGTGGAAGAACCCTTTATCGGTTTTTAAGCTATTAACATCACGAATTTCATCTAAAACGAACTCAAACATCACCATTCGAACACCTTCAAACCCGTCGACCTGCAACTTGTCAAAATCCAATTCCCGAGCGATTTTAACTCAAATTAGCAATAGGATTTGTTTCTAGATCATCATTCGAAGCTACCCTAGAGTTTAATTCGATTATTATCACTGTTTGAGCATCAAACGATCATCAACCTGTGCCGCGACTGTTCTTCATCGGGTTCAGTTCCAAATCGACACAATACGGGTAATTACACATACACACACACTCGATTTTTCATGGGGAACAAAAGCCCCATGAACATAAACGTTAACTGATTCGATTGGTGGTTCAATTTGGGTTCGATCAAACTAGGGTTCATCACGGTTTGGGAATTTTGGTTAAATCGGTTTAAAGGAATTTGGAACTGAATATTCACCGCGGCTGTATGCCTTGTCCTACCGGTTCCTGTGCCCCATGTTGTCCGAGAGGTCCCGGGTTCGACCCCGGGCAACCTCGTTATTTTTTTTGAACCATTTTTAAGCCTCTAAAAATTATAAAAAAATTCCTAAAAATTATAAAAATGATTTTTCAAACATTAATATTTTTGAAACAATTTAATTATCTTCTGAAATTTATTTTTAACATTTTATCTATTTTAATAAATGTTTTAAATAAATAAAAATTACAAATGATACAAAATTATTTAAATAAAAGTAAACTTGTAATAATAATTTAATTTATTAAATTATTATTCGATACAGTATTACTTTTAATTTATTTAAATAATATTTATAAATGTTTAAAGCATGATTAAGTATAAAAAGTTTTATATTTAAATCATTCCAAAAACATTTTCATTTCTTTTAGTTATTTAAATAATTAAATATTTTAATTAATTATTATATGATTAATTAATAAAATTAATTATTTGTTTTTCAACACTTTAACAATAAATCAAACGGTTACGCATATTGATACGTTTATTTTAAATTTTAAACATAATCATATTCAATAAATTCATTTTATTTATTTCGAGACATTCAAATTAAATAAATTAATTTATTTAAACTACCATTCCAAAACTCAATAGAAATCCTAATACATTCCCAATTTTCAAATCACTATTATTCTAATATGAGGCACCGTTCCTTAGGTTAATCATAAGGAAATCGTAGGTGTCTAACCTATCACGTTCAAAATCCAATCTCATCAATCAAGTGAGTATTCATATCCCCTTTTTATATCATTTCCTATTTGGGGGAAATCATGTGATACAATATATTCAATCATGATATTCTATTGTTATTTCATTCTAAATTCAATTCAAGACAGGTTATGTTATTACTTGCAATTATGTGAACATACTGTGATAAACTGGACGACAGTAAAACCCTAATTCAATCAATCAATCCTGGTATCAATGGTAGATCTACTGGTTTGGGATAATCCACCCCACATGGCTTACGAGTGGTGATTATACAAACCCACCCCATATGAATAGTCGAGTGGTGATTGTGCCAGAGGCAAGAGTCAATCTATGGTGTATGTGTGGAGTCTATTATATGCAAGTGTCAAGTCAAGGGGTTTCTATTATGTCAGTTTATCTATATGCTTTACTATTGCAATATAAGTCTTAACGTTACCTTGTGAATTGGATTATTCTCAATCAATCAATCAATCTATATGTATACTCAAAACTGTGATTACTCACCAGCTAATTCGTTAGCTGACTTTATTTTCTCACATGATTTCAGGTTAAGCAAGCTAGTGGACTTCTACTTGATCATATAAGACCTGGACTTAGTCAAAACAAAAGACAATTACTATTTGTGACTTTAACTGTTGTATTTGTATATGTTAAATTCATGTTAACCTGTAATCTGATTTAATATTATTTTCACTATTAAACAATCATGAGTTATGAACAATCAATCATTCCCTCGTCCGCTCCGATGATTCCGCCGTCGGTCGGGGTGTGACACTAGGTGTTATTTTTTAAGTAATATAATTTGCGACGTTAATAAGTTACATAAATTTTAAATAAACCCGCTTGTCAAGTAAAATAATTTCAATGGAGAACACTTCTTTGGGATTCCTAAACATTCATTGCCTTTGCAACCTGATTATATGAATTTAAGGGTGTAATAGTCTTTTAAAAAATCTTGTTCACTTGACATATAAATGTTGGGTGATTCCTTAGATATGTATTGAACAAACAAAAATTAGTTAAACAAAAATTATGTTGTTACACCTAAGGTTATATACAAAATTTAATAATTAGATATACAGTAAAACAATGTCAATACTATTCATATACATGGTAACCTGTTTTAATTGGAAAAAAATTATAAAGGGCAGTACATTTATAGAATAATTTATGATTTTTGTAGCATAAACTGAAATCAGATTTTATTTGACAAGAGTAAATTGACATTTTCGTCCCTGTGGTTTGGTAAAAATTGTTACTTTCATCCAATAGTTTATTTTTTCGCATCTGGGTCCCTGTGGTTTACAAATCTTGTCATATTCATCCAGTTCATTAACTCCATCCAACATTCTCCGTTAAATGAAGGATATATTGGTCATTTTACATATATTTTTATTTTTCTATTTTTTAAACCCCATTTAATATATCCCTTTAAATAAATTCCTATTTTAGTCCCTGTGGTTTGGAAATGTTTGCCAATTCAGTCCAAAAATCCCACCACCTTGGCATAAAACACCATATCACCAGCACCCGTGATGGAACCACCATGTAGACGTAGGGTACAAATAACTCACACAAGACCGGGTACCCGAAGCCGAAAGCCCGACCTATGCGGGCTGAACGGGTAAGCCAGCAGGACACGTGCCCCGCATTTAATTACATCGGAATCACCCCAATCATAACCGATAATTCAGTAACGGTCGGAGAACATAAAAGGTAATGGATTTGCCGGGGAATAATCCCTGTAAATCAGCACACGATTACAACAGACAAACACTATAAATACTAGGTAAGGAGGATCGAGATCCACACAAAAGAATACACACAAAAGTTCCCCCTTAATTCTCCCTATCACATATTTCCATTCAACCAATAACTCTCGCGCCGAAGGGTCGTTCCAGGGATATTTCCCCCTGGAACGCCTTAACTGGTGTTGTTTTCATTGTGCGTAGGTGTGAAGCTTTAGAGAGTATCGGTGGATCGAAGTTCAACAAGACCGGAACCATCCAGAGTTGGACCTCGTATTTACACACCACACCACCACCACTCGGCAAAACCACCACCACTCCATCAGAACCACCAAATCATCACCACCATCCTATCATAAAACCACCAACACCACACCAGACGGGCACCACCACCACACATTAGATCTCCACCATCACACACTAGATCATTACCACCATGTGGACCCTAGAAACCAATCGTTAATCTCGAACTTATAACAAACCCCTTCGAAAACGTATATGGAACCCTTGAAAACGAGTATTGTAGATGTATTAGTAGGGTTTGATATGCATTTTCGAAGTGGTATGTTACAAGTCCAATATTGATTGTCGATTTTTAGGGTTTACATGGTAGCGACGATCCGATGTGCGTGGTGGTGGTGGGCGCTCTGGTGTGGTGTTGGTGGCTTTTTGATGGGGTGGTGGCGGTGGTTCGGTGGTTCTTGTGAAGGGTAATGGTGTGGTGGTTGTTTTTGGACTAAATTGGTAAATACGCTCAAACCACAGGGACTAAAATAGCAATGTATTTAAAGAGTATATATTAAATCAGGCTTAAAAAAAGAAAAATAAAAACATATATGTAAAATGACCAATATACCCCTCATTTAACAGAAATTTTGGATGGAGTTAACGGACTGGATGAATATGACAAGATTTATAAACCACAGGGACCCAGATGCGAAAAAACAACTATCGGATTGAAGTGACAATTTTTACCAAAACACAGGGACGAAAATGATAATTTACTCATTTGACAATATACGTGTGTTTATGATTTGTAAAAATATGTAACATATGTTGCGACAAATAAAATTAAAGGAATTATGAAGTTTTTCGAAAAACAAATAAGTACTTTGCTCTCTTGCAATATCTTGTAGCGTTAAGTCAAAATAATCAATGTTGCAGTGTTTGACAAATCATCTTTTAAAAGTTTTGTTGTTAGGGAAATTTGAATGAGAAACTTAGATACATTTTGAGTACTTTTGTGTCACAAAAAATACTACACTTATATGGTAAAGGCGCAAGTTAAGAAAATATCAATGAAATCTCATTTGCGTTAAATTTTATAAACATAGTAAAAGTTGTTTATTCAAGCTTTCATCTAAAGGTCATTAAAAAGAAATACAAAAATGAAAACCACATACATTTCAATACATGATCAGGCATTATAGAAGACATTAAATACTTATCTTATAGTAGGCTATGAAGATGATAGATGATATTTAAGCAGGATCCAATTGGTAAATACGCAAAATGAGTGTGAAGAGAATAAAACATTATAAGGTTGATTATAAAATATTTTTAATCAATTTAAGAACTAATATTAATGATATATTAATTCAATATATTACATTAATTACATCGTTTAATAAGAAAGAAAAAAATAACAACGAATGAGTTATATTTCATGGTCTACTCCAAGATTGGTAATTTAAATTTACAATAAAATTCGAAACCAAAATACCAAAAAAAAATAAATTTTTAGCGTAAATTATTCATCTCATATATAGCAAAGAACTATTTAGAATTTTTAAACAAAAAGTTCATATAGAGTTAATAAACTTTTGTTTATACAAAATACAGTTTTATAAAAAAAATGACATTTATGTAATATTTTTTATTGACAACATTTTTAATATATTTAATTATTTTTGGATTGAAGTAATATGTAATGTAGAAATGGAAAGTTTAAAATTTGGGAGATACATAAAAACATTAAATGGTCCAAGAACAAATACAAAGAATCATTTGGGTAGGAAAAATAATTCCTTGTACTCTGGTTAATTACAATTATCTTTTATAATTTTATTAGAGTAGGAAAATTAATCTATCTTAGACTCAACCTAGTGGAGAACTAAATGGGGCGCCAAGAATGCGACATGGAGGTTAAGTTGGCCCCAAAGCCACAACAAAAATTAAGAGGGGGCATTAAGGTAGTAAATGCCAGTGTAAACGAGCGTGACTTTTTTTTTATTTTTAATTTTTAATAATTTATACAAAAAAGAATTATCAATCTATCTAAGAGTATTCACATCTCATTCTTTATCTTTATCTATATAATTACATTAAAAATCATTACTTCTTCTCTTTCTTTCAATTAAATAATATATTTTTATACATTTTTCATTACCTTTTCTTTCTCCTTCACTCACAACCACTTTCAAAATATTAAAAAATTTATAAGGGTTGAACAGTGAATCCTTAAATTTACAGATGAACAGTAATATGTTCTCTCTCCTCCACTGACAACCACTCAAAACTATCCCATATAATTTAAGCACTTACACTCACATAATTATAAGGCATAGGTTGTGAATGCTCTAACTATATATACATATATTAAACATTCACATATTTTTAATCATACTCTCCCATGTATCGCTTATATTTTACTAAAAAATAATCAACTACCTAACGATTTAGTTTCTTAGAAGGTGAATGAAACGGTAATTATCGAGGCTATTCGAGCGGGGTAAAACTTTTAGTCGAGCATGGTCAAACGTCACGACCGAATCACATAGATGACGACCACCACTATCGTATTTCTTTTCCATTAAAGGAAAGACGCTAGAAATAAGCTAGGATTTAGTTCTATTTAACTAGCGTATCCTTTTTTATTTTGCATGTTGTAGTAAATCTTATTTTATTAAAATGATATAGTATTTTATTGTGTGGTATTATTTAATTAAATTATTATGTTTATTGAATATTAGATAAGAATTGATTGACTAATATTTGTAATTAGTTAAAACTATTACAGTTGATTTAAAAAGTGCTTTAGTGAAATTGTTTTTGCCTACTACATGGTATCTAGGTGATATTTTAACTAAACATTTAGTTAAAATCATTACACATAGTCTTATTTCAATGCGGGTAAATAAGTATGTAATTTCAATGCGGGTAAATAAGTATGTAATTAGCTTCAGGCAATATGACACTTGTAACCTCCACACCCGAATACTTGTCCTATTACAAATCCCTAATGTTTTGGTTTTCCCATTTGGTTTAGGTTTCTAATTGAGTTTTGACATTATCTACGCGAGGTTTCCACTCACATAAAAACAGTCTTAATAAGTGGTACACAAAAATCGTTGTCGCAACAAATGTTGGTCCTAACAATCTTTAAAGGCATTCTGACATTACATACATGTAACTAAAGGACATATTCCTCTCGAAGCTTTAAATTTCAGGACCATAACAAGCGTTCATACAAGAAAATGTACCAATTCAAGTCCACGTATTATTTGGATGACCATACCTTGACAATGAACAACTGCCTAACACCACAAGCATGTTCATTTGGTGCTCCTATTCACTACAGTGACAAGATTAGATGGTGACCAATACATATATAATACTACCCTCTGCCTATAAATACACCTATTTACTTCAAATTCATTACTAAAGTATTATCTCACTAATAACATTTTATAACTAGGTTATAGTCCCATGTATTACATGGGGTTTGTATAATAGTAATTATAATTCTATAGTGTGTAAATGATAAAAATAATTTAACTACATACAAAGAAAAAAGTGAACCATAAGCTCCCAATCAAGTTACATCAATTTTCAACTAACTAATGTTTTGAGCAATAAATACAAATAGACAAATTTGTGTAACATTATACACTTAACACACTACTATACAATATCTTTCACATACAGTGCATTCGTAGGCATGGACAAAAAAACCGGTTTGGGAACCGGTTCGGCCGGTTAAACCGGAACCGGTTTAAAAAAAACAGTTTGGCACAAACCGATCCCAAACCGACCTGAACCGCTGGATTGTTGCCGGTTTATAAACCCCATCCTCAAAACCGGTTTATAAACCGGTTTGAAAAGTCAAAAACCGGTTAAACCGGTCCTTTTCAAACCGGTCCGAATAGGTTTGATAGGTTTGAGTATCCGGTGTTTCAAACCGGTTTGTAACCCGAACCGGTTTGACCCAATGACATATAAACCGGTTCGGTTTTGAACCCGAACCGGTTTTGGTATATAAACCGGTTTGTACACCTCTGATGCATTGCTCCTAAATCCACTTATCTTCGTCATGTCAGCGAGAAAATCTCATTAATTTTAATATTAAAAAAAATTAAAATTAAAATTATGCCATAGACAAGAAATTTTATAAATCAAAATATCAAACTAAAATATTGCTACTTATAAAATAACAAAAAAGTTATCACTTGTTGATAAAAAGGAAATGAACATTTTAAATAAAAAAAAACTCACCACTTTTAGAGAAATTATAGTTTAAAATATTTAAATTTACAAAAATAAGTATTGACAAAAATAAAAATTAAAAAATGAATTAATTTTATAAATCATAATCGGAAAATTATTTATTGTTTATTTCTTTTTTTAAATCTTGCCATTTTTGTCACACCCCGACCGACGGCGGAATCATAGGAGCGGATGAGGGAATGATTAATTGTTCATAACACATGGTTGTCTGATAGTGGAAATAATATTAAATAATCAGATTACATATAATCATGAATTTACACAAGCAAATATAACAACTGAAATCACAAATAGTAACTGTCTTTTATTTTGACTAAGTCCGGGTCTTAAATGGGCATGTAGGAGTCTTCCAGTTTGCTTAACCTGAAATCATGTGAAAAGTAACGAGTCAGCTAAAAATTAGTCGGTGAGTAAACACAGTTTTGATATACATATAGATTGATTGATTGATTGACAATAATCTAATTCACAAGGTAATATTAAGACTTATAATGCAATAGCGAAGCATATAGATAAACCGACACAATATAAACCCCTTGACTTGACACTTGCATATAATAAACTTGCACACAAACACCATAGATTGACTAATTGCCTCTGGCACAATAACCACTCGTAAGCCATGTGGAGTGGGTTATCCAAACCAGTAGATCTACCATTGATACCAGGATTGATTGATTGAATTAGGGTTTTAATGTTGTCCAGTTTATCATAGTATGTTCACATAGTTGCAAGTAATAACATAACCTGTCTTGAATTGAATTTAGAATGAAATAACAATGGAATATCATGATTAAATATTGTATCACATGATTTCCCCCAAATAAGAAATGATATAAAAAGGGGATATGAATACTCACTTGATTGATGAGATTAGAATCTGAATGTGATAGATTAGACACCAACGATTTCCTTATGATTAACCTAAGGAACGGTGTCTCGAATTAGAATAATAGTGATTTGAGGATTTAGGAATGTATTAGGATTTCCATTGGGTTTTGAATGATAGTTTAAATAAAATAATTTATTTAATTTAAACGTCTTGAAATAAACAAAATAAATTTATTGAAAGTCATTATGTTTAGAACTTATTAAAAATGTATGTATCAGTACATGCAACTGTTTGATTTATTGTTAAAGTGTGGGAAAAACAAATAATTAATTTTATTAATTAATTATATGATAATTAATTAAAATATTTAATTATTTAAATGACTAAAATAAATGAAAATGATTTTGGAAAGATTTAAATATAAAACTTTTATAAAATTAATTTTTTAACACTTGTAATTTTTATTTATTTAAAACATTTAATAAAATAAATAAAATGTTATGTGTGTTCATGATTTGAACATGAACATGAGCTTGGATCTTAGGATTCATAATGATGATAACAAGAATTCAATGAATAGTTGCTAAAATATATAAATAATGATGATGATGAACGTGAAGAACACATACCATGATGATTAATGCTTGATGTTATTGATATATTGTTGAAATCATCATTTATAAGAATGATGATATAATGTTGAAATCATCATCCATGAGGGATGATGATATATTGTTGTTGGTGATAAAACCTAATTCACCCTAACAAGTGGTGAATTAATCACACATTACAAGGATGATATGTGCTAAAATATATACTAGTCTAGCATTACAAATAATTACAATTTAAACCCTAAACTAATATTTTTATTGATTTCGTGCTTCAAGTCTTCAACTTCAATACAATTGAAATCTTCAATTTCCTCCAAGGTAGAATACCCAACAATACTCCCCCTAAATTGTAGATTTCCAATGTGAATTGAAGCTTGATCTTGTTTTTGTTGAATAGTTATCCAAAGTCGAGAAATATGTCGTTGATGCGGAAGCGTGGTCTTCAAAACTTTGAACATCCAATTTTGTGTTTGATTTGAGGTTATAGCTTGCATTCATAGCTTTAAGATAAAACCCTAATCCATATTTTCTTTTTATGTTGGCGGCCCAAATAATTAAATTCGAGTCCACCTTTTCTTGTTTTATGTTTGCGGCCCAAACAATTGAATTGAGTCCACCTTTTCTTGTTTTATTGATTAAGCCCAAGAAACAAAACCAATGATGATCATGAGCCCATTTGCAACACAAGGTTGCAAACCCTAATTCGGTATCCATAATGTGGCCTTGTGGCCGCAAATCCCACTTATGGCAGCTTCTTTGATTCGATACAAGCTTCATTCGCAGCCCCTTTTACAACCCTAATTGGCAGCCACATTCGGCAGCCTCAAACTCGATTTGGCAGCCCTATTTGGCAGCCTTATTTGGTCGCAAGAACCTTGATCGGCAGCCCCTTATGTGGCTGCAATCCTTTGCTTACAAGCTGCCTTTGGCAGCCTCTTTTGCGGCCGCAAGAGCTGCCTTCGGCAGCCTTGTTTTTTAGCCCTTAATTGGCAGCCGCAGATGATTCAAAAGAAGCCCCAAAACCGCATCTTTTTTATCTTGAGGCAGCCGAAAACCTTGAATATTTATTGATTGTTGAATTGTTTTCTTCAAATCTTCAATAATTTCAGCAGACTAAACATGAAAACTCATCACAATCAATATGAATCCACAACTCCAGCTCTGATACCAATTGTGTGTTCATGATTTGAACATGAACATGAGCTTGGATCTTAGGATTCATATTGATGATAACAAGAATTCAATGAATAGTTGCTAAAATATATAAATAATGATGATGATGAACGTGAAGAACACATACCATGATGATTAATTCTTGATGTTATTGATATATTATTGAAATCATCATTCATAAGAATGATGATATAATGTTGAAATCATCATCCATGAGGGATGATGATATATTGTTGTTGGTGATAAAACCTAATTCACCCTAACAAGTGGTGAATTAGTCACACATTACAAGGATGATATGTGCTAAAATATATACTAGTCTAGCATTACAAATAAATACAATTTAAACCCTAGACTAATATTTTTATTGATTTTGTGCTTCAAGTCTTCAACTTCAATACAATTGAAATCTTCAATTTCTTCCAAGGTAGAATACCCAACATGTTAAAATAAGTTTTAGAAAATAATTAGGTGGTTTTTAAAAATTTTAATGTTTGTATAAACATTTTTATAATTTTTTTAGAATTTTTCTGTATTTTTTCTAAAGCTAAAAGGCTTAAAAAAATGTGTGAGGTGGCTCGGGGTCGAACCCGGGACCTCAAGGATGGTTTGGGAGCACGGGACCAGTGACCCAAAGGCCTAAGTCGCGGTTAAGACTGGTTCCAATTGATTATAAGCATGCTTAACCTGTTTCCCCTAAAATCACCTATGAGCCCTAATTCGATTTGAGCCAAATCGAAGGGTGATTCGATGTTAATGCTCGGTTTAATCACGGGGCTTTGATTCCCCATGTAAAACCGAGTGTGTATGTATGTTCAATTACCGATTTGGTGATGAATTAAAGACGAACAGGTCGAAGAACAGACACGACTTTATCGAAGCTGGTTCAAGATGTAAATGGCAATGCCACTCGAATTAGCTTTACAGAAAGCTTCTAATGGATCAAATGATGAAAAGACCACTATCAATTGCAAGTTAGGGGGTTCGGATTGCTGTTTTCAAGCGAGTTGCAGGTCGCGACAGTGGTGATGGTCGATGGTGAGGTTTTGTGCGTTTCAGGTGCATTTGAAACTGAGGATCGATTAGTAACAGATATACAATCGTTCAAGTTGATTTAATTGAATTATTATTGATTGTTAGTGCGATTCAAGGCTGGAAATCGGCCGAAAGTGTGTTTGACTCTAGATCGCGCCTAATCAACTTGAATTTCAAATTTAAACGGGGAACAGGTTCGAATCTAGCTCATGATGTTGTCGGGGAGGTTTGATTGGGTTAAAACCGCGTTTATTGTGGGTGTTTTGGCCACCGGAGAGTCGCCGGAATGAGTGGCCGGAGGTGACAGAGGTGGGAGTCGCGGGTGGGGATTGGGATTTTAAATTTTTACATAAACGGTCCCTGTGGTTTGAAATGTGTCATTTAAGTTATAAACTTAGTTTCTAAGTTTTATAAATTACACATTTACCCCCTGCACTTAATTTATATAATAATTTTTTTATAAACCATTGTTATTATTATTATTATTACCATTAACATTATTATTATTATTATTATTATTAACATCAATGTATTGAACAAAATCAACTTTATTTAACAAAAATACGCAATGTTACAGTCTCGCCTGCTTTAGGAAATTTCGTCTCGAAATTTTAATCACGAGGAGGCTGAAATGAAAAGATGAGGATACTGGGATTTTATTTGGGCCTCACGTTCCCAGGTGAACTCTGGGCCACGTTTAGATTCCCAGCGGACTTTGACAATAGGTATCCGACTACGTTTGAGTTGTTTGACTTCCCGATCCATAATTTCCACAGGTTTCTCAATAAAGTGCATAAATTCATCAATCTGGACTTCGTCGAGTGGAATGTGGAGATTTTCATCGGCAAGACATTTCTTGAGGTTTGAAACATGAAACGTCGGATGTATATTGCTGAGTTCTTGGGGTAGTTCAAGCTTGTAAGCTACTTTCCCAATTCGTTCGAGCACTTTGAATGGACCCACGTAACGAGGTGCTAGCTTCCCTTTCTTTCTAAAGCGAATCACTCCCTTCCAAGGTGATACCTTAAGAAGTACGAGATCACCGACATTGTATTCCATGGGCTTACGTCTTTTATCAGCATAATGCTTTTGACGATTCCTAGCAGCGACCAAGTTATCACGGATCTTATGAATTTTGTCTGTTGTTTCTTGTATCAATTCCGGACCAGTAATCTGTGATTCACCAACTTTAGACCAACAGATGGGAGATCAACACTTTCGGCCATACAAGGCCTCAAATGGTGCCATCTGGATGCTGGTATGGTAACTGTTATTGTAAGAGAATTCGATCAACGGAAGATGAGAATCCCAAAAGCCACTGAAATCAATGACACACGCTCGAAGCATATCCTCAAGCGTTTGTATCGTTCTTTCAGTTTGACCATCGGTTTGGGGGTGATAGGCTGTGCTGAGATTCAGTTGAGTTCCCAAAGACGATTGAAGACTTTGCCAGAAATGGGAGATGAATCAACCATCACGATCGGAGATAATATTTAACGGTACACCGTGACGGCTGACTATTTCATTGATATAGATACGAGCCAATTTCTCAACTCGATAATCCTCACGAATCGGTATAAAGTGTGCCGATTTAGTCAATCGATCTACGATGACCCAAATGCTATCATAACCGCTAGAGGTTCGAGGCAATTTGGTACTGAAGTCCATGGATATGTCTTCCCTCTTCCACACGGGAATATCAGGTTGAACAAGTAATCCAGAAGGACGTTAATGTTCTGCCTTAACTTTTGAACAGGTGAGGCATTTGGACACATATAGAGCTATATCCTTTTTCATGTCGGGCCACCAATATTGGTTCCGAAGATTCATGAACATCTTATTTGCTCCCGGATGAATAGAATAACGGGCCTTATGAGCCTCATCCATGATGGTTGTTCGAAGATTATCGCGATTCGAAATCCAAAGTCGATTTAGAAAATACAGTAGTCCGTCCGACTTGGTTTCCAATTGGAGTTCAGCACCGCATGACATTTCCTCATACATGTTGCCCTCGGTGACTGATTCGTGTTGAGCTTCGATTATACGGGTCAAGAGGTTGGTTTGAATGGTAACACTTTGAAGCATAACTTGACCCTTTCGACTTAATGCATCGGCTACGACATTAGCTTTACCGGGGTGGTAACGAATCTCACAGTCGTAGTCGTTGAGTAGTTCGACCCAACATCTTTGCCTCATGTTAAGCTCCTTCTGGTTGAAGATGTACTGGAGACTCTTATGATCGGTGAATACAACACATTTAGTGCCATAGAGATAGTGTCTCCATATTTGAGTGCGAATACGACAGCACCCAATTCAAGATCGTGCGTCGTATAATTTTTCTCATGAATCTTCAATTGTCTTGAGGCATAAGCTATAACTTTGCCTCGCTGCATGAGAACGCAACCTAGACCTTGTTTTGAAGCGTCACAATAGACAACAAAGTCGTCGTTTCCATCAGGAAGTGTAAGAATCGGTGCCTCACACAACTTTTGCTTGAGGGTTTGAAATGCTTTTCTTGATCAGGCCCCAAGAAAAAGGCTTATCCTTGTGGGTCAAAGCAGTGAGTGGCACAGCAATCTTCGAGAAGTTAGGAATAAAACATCAGTAATATCCGGCTAGACCGAGGAATGAACGAATCTCTGTAGGAGTTTTAGGTTCTCCCCATTTCTTTACTGTCTCGATCTTCACGGGATCAACGTGAATTCCCTTATTGTTTACTATGTGACCAAGAAATTGAACCTCATTAAGCCAGAATTCACACTTTGAGAATTTGGCGTAGAGTTTCTCTTTCCTCAGAAGTTCGAGTATTAGACGAAGGTGGTTCTCGTGATCGGATTTAGATTTGGAGTATATCAAGATGTCATCGATGAATACGATCACGAATTTGTCTAGGTATGGCCGGCATACGCGATTCATTAAATCCATGAATACTGCCGGTGCGTTGGTTAACCCGAATGGCATCACTGTAAACTCGTAATGGCCATATCTCGTTCGGAAAGCGGTTTTGGGATGTCATCATCGTGCACACGGAGTTGGGGATAACCAGAACGAAGATCGATCATGGAGAAGTACGAGGCTCCCTGAAGTTGATCAAATAGATCGTCGATTCTGGGTAATGGTTCTTGATTGTGAGTTTGTTAAGCTCCCGATAGTCAATGCACATACGAAATGAGCCATCCTTTTTCTTCACGAATAAGACTGGAGCTCCCCATGGTGATGAGCTCGGGCGAATGAATCCTTTGTCTGACAGTTCTTGCAATTGGCTAGCAAGTTCTTGCATTTCCGATGGTGCAAGTCGATAAGGAGATTTGCCACGGGAGTTGCACCAGGTACAAGGTCGATTCGGAATTCAACTTGACGAACGGGAGGAAGACCGGTTAAGTCTTCGGGAAAGACTTCGGGAAACTCTCGACCAACCGGAATGTCTTCAATCTTCCTAGGTTTCTCATCCGCTTTTGCGATATGGGCTAAGAAAGCCACGTAATGCTTGCGGAGGTACTTTTGGGCTTTGGTACAAGACATGAGTTTAAGCCCTTTGGAAGGTTTTTCCCCGTAGATTTGTAGTATGCTTCCGGTCGGAAGAGGAATACGAATGGTCTTTTCGTGACAAACCACTTCGGCATGATTCTTTGATAACCAGTCCAAGCCTACTATGACATCGAAACTACCCAGTTGCATGGGTATAAGATTGATAGGGAATTCGTGCTCGCTTAGATTCAAGGTACAGTCGGGAATAACAGAATTAACTGTAATGGGTTTTCCGTCGGCTATCTCTACCGAAAAGGGGTTGTCTAGCTTGGTTCGGGCACTAGCAAGTAAGGGCTCAAAGTCTAAGGACACAAATAATTAATATTATTAATTAATTATATGATAATTAATTAAAATATTTAATTATTTAAATGATTAAAACAAATGAAAATGATTTTGGAAAGATTTAAATATAAAACTTTTATAAAATTAATTTTGTAACACTTGTAATTTTTATTTATTTAAAACATTTAATAAAATAAATAAAATATTAAAATAAATTTCAGAAAATAATTAGGTGGTTTTTAAAAATTTTAATGTTTGTATAAACATTTTTATAATTTTTTAAAATTTTTCTGTATTTTTTCTAAAACTAAAAGGCTTAAAAAAATGTGTGAGGCGGCCCGGGGTCGAACCCGAGACCTTAAGGATGGTTTGGGAGCACGGGACCAGTGAACCAAAGGCCTAAGCCGCGGTTAAGACTAGTTCCAATTGATTATAAGCACGCTTAACCTGTTTCCCCCAAAATCACCTATGAGCCCTAATTCGATTTGAGCCAAATCGAAGGGTGATTCGATGTTAATGCTCGGTTTAATCATGGGGCTTTGATTCCCCATGTAAAACTGAGTGTGTATGTATGTTCAATTACCAATTGGTGATGATTGAAGACGAACAGGTCGAAGAACAGACACGACTTTGTCGAAGCTGGTTCAAGATGTAAATGGCAATGCCACTCGAATTAGCTTTACAGAAAGCTTCTAATGGATCAAATGATGAAAAGACCACTATCAATTGCAAGTTAGGGGGTTCGGATTGCTGTTTTCAAGCGAGTTGCAGGTCGCGACAGTGGTGATGGTTGATGATGAGGTTTTGTGCATTTCAGGTGCATTTGAAACTGAGGATCGATTAGTAACAGATATACAATCGTTCAAGTTGATTTAATTGAATTATTATTGATTGTTAGTGCGATTCAAGGCTGGAAATCGGCCGAAAGTGTGTTTGACTCTAGATTACGCCTAATCAACTTGAATTTCAAATTTAAACGGGGAACAGGTTCGAATCTAGCTCATGATGTTGTCGGGGAGGTTGATTGGGTTAAAACCGCGTTTATTGTGGGTGTTTTGGCCGCCGGAGAGTCGCCGGAATGAGTGGCCGGAGGTGACAGAGGTGGGAGTCGCGGGTGGGGGTTGGGATTTTAAATTTTTACACAAACGGTCCCTGTGGTTTGAAATGTGTCATTTAAGTTGTAAACTTAGTTTCTAAGTTTTATAAATTACACATTTACCCCCTGCACTTAATTTATATAATAATTTTTTTATAAACCATTGTTATTATTATTATTATTATTATTATTATTACCATTAACATTATTATTATTATTATTATTATTATTATTATATTATTATTATTATTATTATTATTATTATTATTATTATTATTATTATTATTATTATTATTAACATCAATGTATTGAACAAAATCAACTTTATTTAACAAAAATACGTAATATTACAATTTTTCTTAACAAACAAACTTACTTTTCTAAAAGTTTTGTCACCTTCAAATCTATTGGTTTAATTTTTTTAAATGCAAATGTGCGACTTTGTTGGCTTAAATATATATTAGATTATAAACATTAATCATTTTTAAAATCACAATTAGAAAACTAATAACTATAAATAATTTTCAAATGTATATCTGTTCTTTTTGGGTCATTGGATCTTAATAATCTAAAGTTTTATTTATTGGTTGGGATTAATCTCAACTCAAGAAATATTTGAAAACGCTCCGAACTTTAAACTTATTTTCCTCTAACGACACCTTACTAACTGATAGTTAGCCTCCGTTAGTTTTTTTTATGAAATGGGGCCAACTTTGAGCCATTTTTCAACTCCGCCACTGCACAGCATCCATGACGTTCGTTTTTCGGCGTCTAGCCTCCATCGTCACCTGAAATCTACCTCCAACGAGTCAAGTATTTCAGATCGGGAGGTAGAGATTGACGGGTTTTAGGGTGCAGAAGTTTCAAATTAACGGACCAGATGGTTGATTTCAACTTTATCTTTAGTGTTTTGCCAAATAAATAGTTCATGTCATAAGAAAACTAACAATGTTAACTCTCAATTAGTAAAAGATTATTGGAGGAAATAAGTTTAAAGTTAAAAGTATTTGTAAATATTTCAGAGTTTGAATAATCCGACCAATAAAAAAAGTAGGTATTATTAAAACCAAATAACTCTTTTTTTTCTTTATCTTTGAAATGAAGAAAAACTAATATATATAATTCTAAGTTAAACTGCCACATGAATGATATTTTTTGAGTAAATCGCGCCACATTGAAAGATAGAATAAAGTCAATTATCAATTTTTAAATTTTTTTATTTTTTAAAAACTCCGGGTATATGTATATGTATATGTATATGTATACGTATACGTATACGTATACGTATACGTATACGTATACGTACGTATACGTATATACGTATACGTACATACGTATACGTATTCATATCATATACGTATAGGTATATGTATAGGTATGTGTATATACATATCTATATATACGTATATATATATATATACATACATATATATACATATATATATACATACATACATATATATATATATATACATATATATATATATATATATATATATATATATATATATATATATATATATATATATATATATATATATATATATAGGGGGAGGATCTATTGGAAACCACAATTAAGATGAAAACCATGAAAACCTATTAATAACCATTGATCATTTAGATCAATGGTTATTAATTAACATCCCTTATTTTAGTTAAGTTAATAATTTAAAAAAGATATTTAATATTAATAAGGGTATTTTGGGTACAAAACATTCTGTAACTAATCCCTAAATCAATTCCTAAAAAAATTGAGATACTGAGATTTCCTTTTCAATTGACAAAATTCCTTAAAAAATTGATATACTGAGATTCCCTTTCAATCGACAAACAAAAAATTACCGAATCAATAATCGATATTAAGCAATATTGTTATTGTTATACATTGATTCGACATTGAAATTCATCACATTGTTGAAGAAGAAGAGTGAAGACGAAGAACACGATTTCGAAGAAACCACATTCAAGGTGCGTACTGTATGTGTAAAAGTTGTAATTTTTTGCGAAATTGGTACATATAAACACTGAAAACTATATAGAGTTGAGAATATTAATGATTTTGATGTGTAATGAGAGGGATTTTTGAACGAATTTTATGTTTATTGAAGTATTTTTTTGGCAGTAACATTGCGAAAGGTTGATACATTTGATTGTTTGCGAGTTGATGATTATAGATGGAATTGTGGGTGATGAATGTTAAAACTAGTAGAAATCGAAGAGATAAATTAGGTTTTTTTGGGTTGTTGGCTGTGTTATGTACAGAATATAGTGAAGAGTTAACCGATGGTACATATATGTACCGAAAAATTTAAATCGATTTCAGTTGTGTTGAATGAACATTTTTAACATTTCAAATAAGATTATTAGGAGTTTAAAGACTTAATTTACTTGAAGATAATACTGAGAAATCTTATAATTTTAAATATTACTGTGAGTATATGGAAGCTTATTTGTAATGGTACATATATGAACCTTAAAGACATACATATACACAAGGACTTTTTTTGTGTAAATGTGTGCTGAGAATTATGTTTATTATGTTGTATTTTGAATACGTTTAAACACTATAATTTGGTATGCAGTTAAAATGAAAAGTGAAAGGATCGCAAAACGGACAAGTTTTAGTAAGTTCACAAACACTTCCGATGATCCGATTGAGGTAGACGATATTGAAGACCCATCGCCTAAAATCGAAGGTAAAACATTTGGACCAAAAGTGAATCCTGTTATGTTCTATATATGTTGTTTTAATAAAACAGGTACATATATGTGTTAGGGTGCATATGTTTTTGGTTGCTTGTTCATATATATAAAGTTTCTGGTACATATATGTATCAACTGCATATATGAACAATAGTGATCCTGTTATGTTATGTATATATTGTTTAAATAAAACAAATACATGTATGTATATAAACTGTTACCAGTATGATAAATGTAATGAACATATATATAATTTAGTATTTAATTGTATTTTTCAGTGAGTAAACGCAAGAAGAGATTAATTGAGAAGTTGAAAATAATAAATGAAGTGAAGGAACAATTTAAAAAAATTAAAGAAAGGCGCACAGGGGATCAAGGTTTTTCTTTATCCTTATACTAATTATGATCTGTGTTTTATATATTTTAAATTATTTCCTTATTCTAATGATGATCTGTTGACCTAATATGACTTGTAATTGTTAATATCTTTCCCGTATATAAAAAACAGACAAGGAAGAACATATGACCACTGACATAGAAGGTGGAACCCAAAATGAAGGATACAGAGAAAGGGTTAAAGGAGTTGATCAATTGAACGCGGGTACATGATTTACTTGTGAATTATGAACCTCTTTACAATATGTGTTTTGTTTAGTAATATGTATAGAATTATAATAATATATCATTTATGCCTTAAAACATGATAAGCATGCCATGAACCATAATTGGTACATATATGTAATGCTGGAAAAATGGTAGTGATACATATGTGTCTGATTATAATTACAACACCTACCTACTAAACAATATCTAGGTTGATAGTCAAGTAAATAATAACCATTCTATCATGAGGTGCAAATAAAAGTTAAAAATATTTATTGGTGGTACATCTGTGTACCAAATTATTGACACGTATACTGAAAAGTGTAAACATTTAATTGTAGGAGAAGTTCCTCAGGATGGGGATTTGGTTGCTTATAATGAGGAGGAAGATAATAATGAGAATGAGTTAAGAGAAATGGTGTTTGAACGTGAAGCATCATTGGAGGGTAAGTAAAATATTAAGATTTTTACATTCTTGCATATAATTACGATTCGTATATGTAATGTATATTAATCATTTAAAGAGGAATTGAGAAATGTGCAGGCAATAAAAAAGCTAAAGGAAATAATAAAGAAGGAAGAAAGAAGATAGTATCAAAAAAGAAAGAGTACTAAGTAAGTGTGATCTTAACGTTAATATGTGTGTAATAATGATATCATTTCAAACATTGACAGTAACTTATAATATATTTGTATCATCGAAACAGGAAAAAGAACTGCGGCGGTTGATGTTAATGAAAAACATTCTACACGTCAAGATGATGAAATGGAAGAACATAACCCAAGGAAAAGAAGTAAGATAAGCGGAGGTAATATGGATAACTACGTACTAAGTTATGTTTTCTTTTAAATAATATATTATGTTTCATCAACGTAGTTTGTGAAGTCATTTTTTTTGTAATGTGAAGGAAGTATTGGAAAGCAAATTAAAAAAGAGATGAAAAAGAGGGTTACGGTACAGAGAAAATGGTTTGGTATACGTACACGTTCTTCACCCAAGCAGTTCTTCACATCAGTTTCAAAATTAAACAAACAGCAAAGAGACGTGGTAGTGAGCATGGGTTTTGGTAGGTTGTTGAGATTCAATGTGGATGGTATACCGTCAAAGCTCGGTCATTATGTTGTTGACATGTTGGAGCCTAACCAACTGATTATTAAAACAAGTAGAGGAAGAGTGAATGTTGACAGAGGAGCAATTTATAAACTGCTTGGGGTTCCGAATGGGGGCATAGATTTGATGAGCAAGGATAGCAAGGTTAGTGCGGACTACACTAAATGGAGGGCTCGTTATGAGGGGGTTAATGTTGGACCATCAGATATAGTTGATAAAATAGTTGAAGGGGAATACAAAGACTATTTTACTTTAAGATGGATTTTTTAGTCTTGTTCTACTACACAATGGTGTTTAGTCGAAAGAATGGGAAGTGCTTCTGTCAAATTGTAAAACCAATGACGGTTGAGACAGACATAAAAGAGTTTGATTGGTGTGGATTAATAGAAGATGCTATTAAAAATGCAAGGAGAATTGGGTACGGTGCAACCTACTAAGCCACTTTGTTGGTCCGCTGACAATACTTACGGTAAAGTAAACATAACCTTTTGTATTAAAACTTATAATTAATATGATAATGTAATACAAGTGATGGATTTTGCATTAAAACCAATTGCATCATATCATAGAAACATATATGTACTGTTATTTTGGATGTGAATATCAAAGTTATGGGGATATATTGGTCCATATATGTACTTTTTGTCATAATTAATTTGAAATAGTGATTATGAGTTTAAAAATCCATTGTGGTATGATATAACATTCGAATCCAAATCTGATACATATATGAACAGTAACTGGATATAACTTACAAGATATGGTGGACATAGTGATACATATATGTACTATTTTAATGTGTTTAATAATCCATTATGGTAGGATAGAAAATTTGAATCTTAAACTGATATCTCTTTATATGTTAATTATATGCAAAATTTCACTCACTAATTTGTTTGAATTTCGTCATAGCTTTTGTACGTGGATTGTGTACTTTTGTCATACCGGTCCATACGTGGATTGTGTAAATACTATGTGACTATCAAAGTTAGTGTGGATATACTGGTCCATATATGTACTTTATCATTATTAATTTAGAAATAGTGATTATTAGTTTTAGAATCCATTATGGTATGATATCACATTTGAATCTAAATCTGTGTATAACTTACAAGATATGGTGGACATACTGATACATATATGTACTATTGTCATGTGTTTAATATCCATTATGGTAGGATAGAAAAATTGAATCTTAAACTAATACCTCATTTATATGTTAATATATGCAAATTTTCAGTCACTAATTTGTTTGAATTTCATCATAGCTTTTGTACGTGGATTGTGTAACATGCCCGGGAATGGAGCACGATAGGAAAATGTCCCCACTTGCTTTTTGGACAATGGACAATCTAAAGAAAAGAGAGGAACAAGAACTGTTAGTTTCTGGAGCTTTTGGTTTAGGTGAAATAACTGAGCAGTATATGGAAGAAGATGATGCTGAAACGGAAGAATTGTTGAAAGAAAGCGAATCGAATAGTTGTGAGAAACATGACGACGATGATGCAGAATCCTTGGATGATTTGGATAATTCAACATTAAAGGTATATATTTTAATGGTAATTATAATGACTGAAGTTAAAGGGTAATTGTTAACTCCATTAAAATTATTCATTATTGCAGGGAAATCTAGAGATTCTTGCCAAAATACACTCTCTAAACATTAAGGTCAAATTGAAATATGAGAAGGCCATCAGGGCAGCAATGAAGATGTTTCCTGATGATAATAATGTGATCGCTTATCAAGAGAGGTATAGAGAGCTGTATGGGTGTGCAGTCGAATTAGTAGATGATGGAAAAGGGAGCGAGGATGAGTTATCAGAAGAAGAATGAAAACATCAAAAGAGCAAAATATATCTAAAAATATGGACATACCTATACATCAAGCAGAGGCATGGACACAGCTTGCCGTGGAGGTATCTGATATTGTGGAGTTAGAATCAGCTAGAAAGGGATCGGGTAAGACGATAAGACATGATTTAAACAACTGTCCAAGCTACAGTCTTGGACTAACACAAGATTTTAATGAAATAGACGAAAGGTTTAAAGGACCTTCATGTGAAAATGTGATAGGAGGTAAGGACGCAAGGAGCAAAGTCACAGGAACTAGCACAAGGGGAAAGGGTAAACGAGTAAAACAACCATCGTCAAAGAACGTCTCACCATACATAGATAGGCAGGTAGATTTGAATAAGGGGGTTACCAAAGAAGAATTGAAGATATGGAAGTATTTGATGGCAGGATCAATTGATGAGGAGTAAGATATAAATTTAACGTTTTTCAATCATGTGATTCTGTGCCTAATTATTTACATATATGTATATGCAGGAAATTAGAGGAGCTTAAAAAATCTTTAAAGGATTGGGAGTTGAGTAAACAGTAAGTTTCTATATCCGAATTTAGTATTTTCCGTATTTATCATCCGATTATGTGTTTGTGATTTGTTAAAATTGATATAACAGAATGAGATGGATCTTAAAGATGCGGCAAGAACTTTTAGGTAACTACCAATAATGTGTATTTATGTATACACATTACTGAACTTATTTATGAATCACATTAATTTAGCAATTAGAGAAATATAACAACTTTATAAACCCCATTGGTACATATATGTACTACTTGGTAAACTAACATTCTAAGTGGTACATATATGTACTATTTGGTAAACTAACATTCTGGTTATTATCTGTTATTTGTTTTGACAAGGACAGGCATGAAGGTTCATGATTTATATGAAAAATATAGAAACCATCAACTTACTAATGTGATATATACTATTGTTTTACATATAGGCACAATCTTTGCATATTCACCTGGTACATATATGTATTAAAGACATTATACATATATGTATTAAACCATTTTTTCTTGTTAAAAAAGTAATACAAAATAAGGTTTATGACTTTATATGTACCACTTGTATTCTTCAACATAGTGTAAACAGTGGTACATATATGTACCACTTGTATTATAAAAATTTCTGATTTTTTTAAACATATTAAATTAGTAAGCAGACATTTTAAACATGATTGCAAACCCCCAGTTATTATCTTAAATTAGTATTGCAAAGATTAGTATTATAAACCCTATTGGTACATATCTGTACTACTTGGTAAACTAACATTCTAAGTGGTACATATATGTACTATTTGGTAAAACTAACATTCTGGTTATTATCTGTTATTTGTTTTGACAAGGACAGGCATGAAGGTTCATGATTTATATGAAAAATATAGAAACCATCAACGTACTAATGTGATATATACTATTGTTTTACATATAGGCACAATCTTTGCATATTCACCTGGTACATATATGTATTAAAGACATTATACATATATGTATTAAACCATTTTTTCTTGTTAAAAAGTAATACAAAAGAAGGTTTATGACTTTATATGTACCACTTGTATTCTTCAACATAGTGTAAAACAGTGGTACATATATGTACCACTTGTATTATAAAAATTTCTGTTTTTTTAAACATATTAAATTAGTAAGCAGACATTTTAAACATGATTGCAAACCCCAATTATTATCTTAAATTAGTATTGCAAAGATTAGTATTATAAACCCCATTGGTACATATATGTACTACTTGGTAAACTAACATTCTAAGTGGTACATATATGTACTATTTTGGTAAACTAACATTCTGGTTATTATCTGTTATTTGTTTTGACAAGAACAGGCATGAAGGTTCATGATTTATATGAAAAATATAGAAACCATCAACGTACTAATGTGATATATATTATTGTTTTACATATAGGCACAATCTTTGCATATTCACCTGGTACATATATGTATTAAAAACATTATACATATATGTATTAAACCATTTTTTCTTGTTAAAAAAGTAATACAAAAGAAGGTTTATGACTTTATATGTACCACTTGTATTCTTCAACATAGTGTAAAACAGTGGTACATATATGTACCACTTGTATTATAAAAATTTCTGTTTTTTTTAAACATATTAAATTAGTAAGCAGACATTTTAAACATGATTGCAAACCCCCAGTTATTATCTTAAATTAGTATTGTAAAGGACTTACATGAAGTTTGTTGATTTATATGAAAAAAATACAAACCATCATCGTACAAATGTCATTACACAAATGTGTTACATATATGCACAATCTTTGCATAGTCAACTGGTACATATATGTATTAAATTTGGTACATATATGTAACTTTGAATTCTTACCGTATATGTTCAATGATTTTTTTCAATAACTGTTTTGCCTTGTAAATGATGTACCTTTATTATACATACACTTGGACTTATTTGTGCAGTGTACCAATATTTGGAACGAAGAATTGGCCTGGCACAACTTTATACCATCTTATAAGCTTGACACCAGGGCAACAAATATTTAATGATGTGATCGATTCCTGGGCTAAAGTTTTAAACCACACTGAAAAGATAGAAGCCCAAGCTCACCATATCGTATTTTTAGTGGGATAAACCCTTTTGTAAGTATGCTACATTCAAATGCATGAAATATATCATGTAATAACCTTTCTAACGTAAAGTTGTTTAACTTGACAGCTTGGGTGGATAATTGAAAGCAACGTAGAAAGTGATGAAGAACGATTAATTCATTTTAGGACAAACTTTGAGAATTTTTTGGAAGGAGGCGTGGGTGTTGGTGATCTAAAGAACTGTGACCTTTTATTTTTCCCAATCTTAGAGAAAAACTATTTTTATTTGATATGCTTAGAATTAAAATACCCGGGCATCACAGTGATTGACAATATGGCTAACAATCAAAGTATTATTAGGTTTGAGGATGATGATGAGTTTGGCAAAAAAGGAACACCCTTTAAAGTGGTATGTTGTTTTTTATTATCATATATTATATTTTCATAATTAAATTTGAAAATGTCCATAACTGTAATTGTGACGTATTGTTTAAATTATAAATGGCAGAAACATATTCTGGTGGCGTATTTGAGATCATTGGATCATCCAAAATGGAAAGAGATTGAAGCCGCAATTCCTGTGAAGTTAAAAATCAGCTGGAGTACAAGGAAGAACGCGGTGGATTGTGGCATATTTGTAATGCGACACATGGAGACATTCATGGGAAGTCACATAAAAAACTGGGATTGTGGTTTTCCTTCAGACGAAAACAAAATGAAGACAAAAATCAGAAATTTGAGGAAGAAATACGCGTTCAAAATTCTAACTTCCGATTTTAATATCTACAAGGCTAAGGTGATGCAGGAAGCTGAATCATTGGATCAAGAATCAAGAGCATAAATATAAAATCATGACGTTCAATTTTTGAAGTAATTTGATGGCTTTTAGTTTTTTTTTTGGGTCAACAAACGGATATGAAAATTTATAGATTAGTATAACTTATTTAGAATGATATGACAGATGGTTATGATTTTTGATGTGGTAATTATGACTGCTTTGGAATGATATGTTTACTCATTTTGTACAAGTTGTAATCTTACACTGAATGATGATGCCGAGTTACTATAAACAATGGTACATATATGTACATATACTTGCATATATTTTCATTATCATTGGATCCTCATGGGATGTATGTAGTTTCTACAAACATTGGTACATATATGTACCACATTCATAACAATTTCATCTTCATGTTTAAATTCATAGCTTTACTTATGGAAATATCATAAAAGTTAATACATATATGTACTGTTTGGAAAAAGTCATGTAAAAATGTATTCTGAAATTTAAGATATGAATAATGTTTTAGGTATGAATTTTAAAGACAATTGTTACATATATGCTCATACAATTGTTGGTACCATTGACCTATATACGGACAAGTATACATAATTTTATGCTTACAAAATATACATATACATATACATATAGCCCATTCCAATATAAACAAATGGTACGTATATGCACATTTTGAATATCAACATGTACCCATGTGTATGAGTGCATTAACAAGTTAAGGAAAAATGTAATTAATAAAAATTTCTAAAGTCAAAGTGAAAATTTATAACGTACTGATATTATTAAAAACAAAAAAACTTAAACATCTACTCCTGATCGTCCTCATTGGATTGTTCTTGATCTTCTCCGTCGTCGCTTTCGTCTTCAGTTGAAATGTAATCAGATGATTGATCTGATAACTCGTCTTCTTCATTACGTTCTTTGCACATCTCCTTATTAAGTAATTTCAATTTTTCAGGGCAATTGCGAGAGTCATGACCACGAACATATTTTCCACAAAATTTACATAACCTCTTAGGCTTCTTCGTTTTGGACTTTGCCTTCTCACCAGGACCAATCAGTCGCCTATTCCTCCCACAACCTTTGTTCCTTATTCCATTCGGTGGTTTGTATTGTACTTTATTAGGATGAGGTTGATGTAAAACCTCTTCAAAAACAACACCTTTTTGGTTGTATGATGGATCATGTGGAAATTCATTAAAGATTTTTGTCTTAATCTCTTGAACGTGCAGTTCCAGCAATTTTAGCCTCTCTGTATCCAACCTTATCCTATCAACGCATTGCTGCATATTATCCATTATACGATATCTAATTATAGAATGTTCAGACCGATTAGCACAGTATCTGTATTCCATACTAAAAACCTTTTTTGGTAGCGCATCTTTTCTCCATCGTCCATGTATATATTGTTGTGGAATTTTTTCAATCTTATGATGCCTTAATACGCAGAACACATGTCTACATATATATCCAACACGTGTGAATGACATGCAAGAACATGAGACTGAATGGTTCGAGGAATGAAGAATAACCTGTAGTTGTAAAAAATATTGATGAGTAATTAATAAAAAGATGATTCAATAAAACAATTATATGTGTATGGAAGTAGTTTGATTTAGATTAATATGAATTTGGTACATATATGTACCACTGTTTTTCGAAACCACACAACATCATATGAGTAAAACTATGATAATGAAAGTATATTCAAGTATATTTACATATATGTACCATTATTTTAAAGTAACTCCACATCATCATTTAGGTAAGACTGTAACTGGTACATATATGGACACTTAATTAAAGGTGAAAAAACACTTTTAGTATTACCGTTTTAACAATTACCTACAACTTATATATATTGTAAAATAAGAATATAGGACAGGAATGTAATTGTAAGGGTTGATATACGTAAATCAAGAAAATAACATGAGTATAATGTTTCATAAAAAAAGAAAAAATAAACAAGAATATACCTTAAATTCATTTATGACATCCGCTCTATTATCTTGATGTGCAATGATATAGATATATTTTCCGTCCGTTACCTCACGGTTGACTATGTAACATAGCGTCTTGCACTTTTGTATCTCCTTTTGCAACTCCAAAAATATGTTACGTGTGTATATCTCAGAAGCATGACGTTCAATTTGTAAACTAGTTAGGAAAGTAGGAACTGTGGTAGTGGTGTTGAATTCTAGAACACGCTGATTATATCTTTGACCATCTATAGCATTGTCGAAACAAAGTAGGAACTGTACAAGAGTGTTGTATGGACTAGAATTAACTTTGAAATATGAGTTCGAGCTTTCGCATATTGATGTAGTTTTCATCAAACAACACATTGGGATATCCTTAAAATATCCGGGCACCCACTGATCTCTTATAGAAAACATATCGGATAGCCATTTGTGATCTTGTAGATCAAACTTCTCCATTAATAACTTCCATCTACACTCAAAGTCAGATGGAGTTAAATAGACATTCCATACGAGCTTGTGAATGGATGCACGAATATTAGTGTTGTTCAATAAATGTCCAGACACCTTCAAAATTAAAAAATAGTTAGATATTGTTTTGAACACAAATTTGAAAAAAGTTCCAAAAAAAAATTAACAGGAGATTGTGCCTCATCAAATATGTTTGATACGTGTATGTACCTAATTGAAAATATATTGAAAACATATGGACTTGAAGCATGATAAATATTAGCAAACCTTAGACGGGAGTTTATTGGTGATATGCCACATACAAAGCCTATGAATTGATTTATCCAACACCTTTAAAACTGCCTGCTTCATAGCTGCATCTTGATCCGTTAGAACTAATAATGGCTGCTTGTGGTTATGAGCTTCCATAAAACAATTGAGCAACCAAGTGTATGATTCAATGGTCTCATCGTACAACAA
Organism: Flaveria linearis; assembly: GCA_024085815.1. Classification (NCBI taxonomy): domain Eukaryota; kingdom Viridiplantae; phylum Streptophyta; class Magnoliopsida; order Asterales; family Asteraceae; genus Flaveria; species Flaveria linearis. The sequence goes on from CM044009.1 coordinate 13,568,411, forward strand.
TGCCGCACCAAAAGTGACACAACTTTTATGATGATCAACGCCAGTAAATGGAACGAAAGTCATATTATACCTGCATAATACATATATTATTCAATTATGAAAAATATAAAAAATCTATAATAAGTAACATACTTGTTAGTCTGGTATGTTGCGTCAAATGCTAGCACATCACCAAATGCTTGATAATTGACCTTAGACACCTCATCTACCCAAAACAGATTCCTAATCTCGTCGCCAACTGCTACAAACTTGAAAGTGAAATTGTTTTCACATAACACCCGATGTTCCATCCTATCTATAAAAAATTGACAATCACTATCACCAATGAAGTTGGTTATATCCCTACTAAAGTTTTTATAGTCAGTTTTAGTCCCTCGAACCATATGATGACCCCCCTTTAATGCAACTTGCAGCCTATGTGCTTTCGAAGGACCAACACTTGCTAAACGACACTTAGCAATGTACTCCTTGTCAACAAATTCCAGCCTACGCTTCTTTCTCGTCAGGTCTAAATTATCCGAATTCACCAACCCATGGTTGTGTGCCTCGATAAAACCGTAAACTTCAAATCCTTCAGTTCCTTCAATAGACTTAAACTTTATACGAGCGCGACAATCACAAACCTTAAAGTTTCTTCGACGGACACGAGATTTTGACTTAACATCCAAACTGTCGTTGACTTTGCCATTAGGTATTCCAGCCTTGTTGCACAAAATGTATCTATGAGTAATCACACCTTTTTTCTTTTTTACTATACTTAGACGAGTACTGAACCCAGCCTTCTCAGCGTATGCCTCATACATCCTTAATGCGTCATGCCAGTTTTGAAACCTAGATCCAATGACTGGCTTATGATCTACGGGAACAATAGGAGTCCAATACCTAGAACCATTAGGGGATTGGTATATACTGCTGCGCATTGAATCTGCAAAAACCATAAATAAAAGATATTAAAAAAAGATGAAAAAAGAAAATTTTTTTTAAAATGATGTCGATAACTTACCTTCATTTTCAACACCAGTAAGAAATAAATCATCATTCTGATTATTAAGTGAATGGTTTTGGTTGCAATCAACATACGTGTCGTTATCTGCATCATCATACAAACCATTATTGTTAAAACATACTTGTTTGATACATATATGTACAATCCAAAACCAAAAAAAGTCAAAATGAACAAATATATATACACCTCCAGCGTCAAGTATCAAAAATACAAAAAGAACACAAAACATTAATAAATCAAAACCTTTGCCAACAACTGAACCATTAAAACAATATAAACCAATTAATCTCGTAGGTACATATATGTAAGAACAACACAATAAACAATTTGTTCTATTAAAATTTTAACACTTCAGAACACTAATATACAATTAAATACAACTTCCAGTCCATTCTCATTCAAAAAGACCATAATACATTAATAAATTAAAAATTTTGCCACTAATTAAACCATTAGAACAAATATATACCAATTAAGCTCGTAGGTACATATATGTACGAAACAGCAAAACACAAATTAATATTCTAAATGCCTTTCGTTTTGGTTCGTAGATACATATATGTAAGGAATATAAAAAAACAGAATACATACCTTCTTCATCGTCTTCTACGTTACCAGGCATAATCTCCTGATGTCGATCATTACAAATAAACAACGCATCACCTGACACCTCTTGAATCGCACAAGCAGCATCTTTAATACCCGATCGTCCAGTCAAATCAACTGCATCGTTACAATGAATTGAACAATCGACATCTGAATTCTGCGATAATGAATTCATCACGTCCGACAAACAAATTGAATTCGAAAAATTGAATATTCCGATTCAATAACACAGCGAAAATAGAAGAGAAATAACGAATTGGCAAAATTGAAACCTAACATTTAACACTGATTTCTAATACGAATCAAAAGTATAATTGATGAAGATTTGGAAGAGAAGAACGAACGTGTAAGCGGATTTGGTTAAGAGAAAATCAGGGAATTAGTTTGATAAATTAAGTATCTATTAAATATTATAATATCAAAATTACTAATTTGCCCTTTAAAATTAATAAATCTGGATTATTTAAGAAAAAATGTGATTGGTGGATGCTAGTTTTCACGGTTTTCAAATATAATCTTGGTTTCCATTTGATCCCTCCTCTATATATATATATATATATATATATATATATATATATATATATATATATATATATATATATATATATATATATATATATATATATATATATATATATATATATAAAGAAAGTATGCTTACATCATTTTCTTTAATTTTTGATGAAGTTCATAGGTCATGCTTAAATCCAACGGTTTTCATTTCTTAAATTTAATTTGATTTTCTCAATATTAATTTTGAATTATACAAAAAATTATTCGATTTTAGTTATAGGTTTTATTTTTATTTTTTACTTTAAACGCATACTTCTTATTTTCTTTTTTTAAATTTTAAATACTCTTTAATTTTAATTTTTATTTACCTTAAAAAGTTGATTTGATTTTTTAGCCTTTACTTTACATTTTTACGATTATTAAATTTTTATTATTAATGTTTTTTAAATTTCTTAAATTTGATTTTAATTTTTGAAATTTTATTTGATTTTTTTTAAATATTTTTTATAGAAAATTGCAATTGGTCCTTGTGGTTTAATTATATTGTAAATTTAGTCCGCAGATCGTTAAAATCTAACTGACACTAACAGTGAAGACTAAACCTTGCAACCAACTCCTACATATTTGGACTAAATTTGTAATTTTTAAAATTCAGGAACGAAACTTGTAATATAATAAAACCACATGGACTATTCTTGTGATTTTTTTTATTTCTATAATAAATTTATCTATCCTTAAAATCCACAAACACGTCAAAAATACTATATACTTAACTTGAAACAACTACACTTACTCAAGAGAATCAACATCATCAATATGAGATGTTACTAGACAAGAAAGAAACTACATCATACATTTAATCACTAGGTATATTATCAGGTGTAGTCACACCGCTCAATTGTTTCTAGTGAATGTTGTTGTTTAGAAGTTCTGATATAAAATTGAAAAAATAAAAAATAAAAACTTATGACAAGTCATTTGACAATAAAATAACATGATTCATTGAGTCCTTGAATTGTGAAGTAGACTAGACAATTAAAGGTTGCCCCACATCATCATTCATGCATTATTGATGCATTGCCTTGTTAACATACGTACATATTACATAAATATACACGCACGTAACATACAAGTCTAAAGAAAAACACCCGAACTAATTTTAAATGTTATGCACGTATAACCCAATAAATTTTTCGTATGTTAATAATGTAACAGGGGTGACTCGACTGTGTAAAAATAATAATAAGTAATCATTTAGGCTCTACATTTTAGGGGCCTTCAATTTTTCTTAATTATGTATTAGATTGTACATCATTTTTTGATTATTTGAATATACGATAAGGTGTTGGTATAAGGACTTTGTCATTTATTGTTGTGATTTTCTTGTGTTTAAAAATTATATATATCTTCATACATTATTGGGGTCTTTGTTAAATTGTCGTTTGACAAGGAGAGCAATAATTAATATTTATAAGATTTTTTGTTTTACTAGAGCTTATTCCAACTTTTAAATAGTATGATCGTGTGTAACTGTGTATTTTAGAAATCATCTACTATACATGTGTTTTTAATATATTTTTATGTGTTAAGGTTTTAAGTAAAAAATATATATTTTATTACAAAAGTACCCCCTTTTAAAATCTGATTTGTGCACCCATAAAATTGAGTTGACGCTGCATAAAAGAGGTTATTGTGAATTTGTGTGATCTCAATTTGAATTGCATAATTGTAGAAGCAAATATTTATTGTGTAATTGATGTTTTCGCTTTAAAATGGTTATAGTAAAAAAAAATATTTTATCTAAAAAGCCTAAGAAAAATTCTGAACTTGACATGCGTATTTTTATTATCTTAAAAGGGAGAACATTTTTGTCATTATGTCACATACATCAGGTCATTATGTCACATATACCACTCATATAAAAATAAAAAACGGACTGTGAATGCTCTAAGTACAACTAAATAACTTTTAAAATATTACACTTCAACCTTAACCCTTTTTCCCCACAATCAAACATTAAAAGTTCGAAAAAATGTCAATTCTGGTCCGATGAAGAGGAATGCGAGTTGGCCACTGTCGTGGTTGAAGTTCAAAATCGATCGCCTAATTCTTATTTCTGGGAACTCCTATAGGTTGAATTTGATGAGTAAACGAGTTATTCAAGGCGCGGAGCGTACATAGGATGTTATTAAAAACTAGAGAAAAATCATGTCAGTTTTTAAAAATTTAACATAATCTATGAGAGAAGGATAGACGATTTGGTTGAACATGATGTTACGCAAGGGAGTTTGCTTATCGAAATATTTTTGATCTTCTTCAAGAGATTTTATTTTTATTTAGATTTTAGTTTTCAGTTAGATATTGTAATTTAATTTATATTATAAGTTAGAATGTAATTTATAAGTTAGAATGTAATTTATAAGTTGAGTTTGGAATTGTTATTTTAATTTCTATTTTATGTTTAAAATTGTACTTTTAATTTAAGTTTTAAGTTAAGAATTGTATTTTTAAATAAATTAATAAATAGTAATTTAAATTTCAAATTAAATAAACGTAAACGAAGAAATAAAACGCTTGATAGACATAAAGTTTATTTTTTATTAATTTTAAAATGGAATGAAAGATAAATTCAAGATATACAACTTTATTCTAAACAAAATAAAAATATTAATCTAAATTTATTCATTGTCTTCATTTTCGTTGCCTTTCTTGTTCATCGTATGTGAGTTCTTCGTCAGATGTGGTGAAGGAAGTTCCATCTTCCACTTCCTCATGGTGTACTTGTGGTTCAATTATTACTACGTCTTCGAGATTCTATTCATCGTGTATGTGTTTAAAGCAACAGCACAAATAAAAGTGGGTGAGAGTTCTAGAAAATATTTTTAAAAATTTTCTTTTATTGGTGATAGCATTTTTATAAACATCTCATTTTTATTTTAATAAGTTTTTAATTAAAGTCATAAAATATAGTTCCTAAAGGAAAAAAGTACGAGGTAGTGGGATAATAAACATCCAATAATTTTGTAGTCAAGCTCTTAAAAACGTTAAGAAAATTGATGAAATGTTAAATACCGTCCCAAATGGCATCCAGAAGTGTACAACTTGACCCATTTGGAAAAGACAACAGAGAAATGCTCTTAAACAATATTATTGTTTTAAATCAAACTAGTTGAATTCGTCCACGCGCGTTGCGTGTGGGGTAGACGGTGCAAACCATGGTTCAGATAAATCATCATAGCCGTATGTGTGTTGCAAACAAAACAGTGGGCTCATAACCGAAGTCTAGTGACGACTGCACACCACAATCGGTTGCCATGCCTTGGTAACCGACATTTTCTTTGGAACACAATCATAGCCCGACATAAGAGGAAACAACAAACGTACTGTGATAATAGTAATTTAATACTAACGGGGCTCGAAACCGTTGTTCGGTCGTGGTTGGTTGCCAAGCCACGGCAACGAACATATGTTGCCCACAGAAAGTGCAGCATCATTATAAAACAATGAAGATAGTGGCGACAAAAAAACGTGACAGAAGGCCAGGTACATGAACAACAGTGTCAACCAACATAGATCACCGCCAAATCCGTGTAACCACGGCCACCCGGTAGGGGCATACCAAAAAGAATTAAAACTTATACTCCAGGGTGCGAATTGCATTTGAAAACTTAAAACCACCAGAAGGCAACCTCAATTCATTTTGATACCATCAAACTAACCCAATATAATCGTTAAATCATGCCAAGGAGCACAAACCAAAGTCAATAAACACAAATCCACACACAGATAAACACAATCGAAGCTCACACATTTCCACACAACCAACATCAAAGAAGACAAGAATCAAACAAAATATTACATCACCGCAACCACAAAACAGTGTCACTAAACGTAGAGCATAGTTGGAGGCACCCAACAAACCAGCCTAAAAACGGGAGATAGGCGGAGGCGGCCGAAAGCGGTACCGAAGTAGCAGAAGACAAGAGGCAATGTGGAAGAACCATTTAAAAGGAAAAGGGTTTTACCTCCCTGTCTAGTGAAATACGCGCGTCTTAGATACAGTAAACTGAGGCTCAGACAAACGCACATGTTTATAATGTTACGTTTAGATCATCATAGCCACAACACGTGATGGTTAAAAGGTGGCTCAGTACCAACGTCGGGTTACGGCTGCACACCAAAGACGGTTGCCAAGCCAGGGCAACCAAGGACAGTTATGTGGTATCATCACAGTCGGTGAACAACCAGAACGAATGGTCTCAGATAGGAAAACCCTCATCATCATCAACAACAAAGTGAACAACCCAACAATAATGTCTCAGATGAGATAGTACTCATCATCACGGACATAACAGATTACCCAACCACATAGCATGTCGCCGCCGACAGAGAAAGTTGTTAATGGCTACTCCGGGCAGCGATATTCATGATTTCAAAGAGTCCATCGCTGTAGAACTACATCTGAAACAATGGAATAAACTCAATATTATCAGAACCAGATCACATCCTACCATGACGAACTGTATCACCAACATATGAACCTCCTTCACGGTGAAGTGAAAGGCCACCGGCAGCAATGGCGACACATAATCACCAACCAAAGCCGGCAAAAGCCATAAGAAACTCAGATTTAAGCATAGAGCTACACATGCAACAGAAAGTAAAAGAAAAAAAATCAGTGTTGCACAAAGCATACGAAAGAGGTAAAGTCCAACATCAGAAGGATCTCAGATGAACGCGCGTTCATCATCATCAACTTCAGCAACTAACAATAACAATGTCTTAGCAGATGAAATCTTTACAACAACGGTTTAATTAGTTTATCATTTAACAGAATGTCATAAAACACTTGTAAACCGACGTCTCAAAAGTAATGAAGCAAAGACCAAAACATCATCAACAGCCACAATCCAAACACCAACTCAAACCAGATCTGAAAACCCCCAATATCTCACGAAAAAAGACCAAAACATCATCAATAACCATAATCCAAACACCAACTCGAAGGACACCTAAAAACCCCAATATCACACAGAAAAGTCCGAAACATCATCCGTAATAACAATCCAAACACCAAGTCAAACCGGATTCAAAAATCCCAATATCTCACGAAAATAGAAGTATATCAAACCTGAGACCCGAGTACCCGAAACAAAGTGAGGTGCCAGACATGCGACCATTGAGGACGTCACCGGCAAGAAGGGAAACAGAGATTTAAGTCACAAATCGAGCCTCCAAATAACTGGCGAAAGCGCCAATCGAGGGTCGAAACAGAGGCATGCCGGCTGTTCAACTCCACCCTCTCACCGCAACACCCAATAAACGCCGGTCTCATCCACCACCTCCACCGCCATGCCCGGAATCAAGATACGCCCCATGGATGAAACAGAGTTCAACTGTTCATTTAATCGGAAAATTAATGTATATGGTAATGTGACACTAACCATGGCTGCAAAACCATTTAAATTTGCCACATCAAGATTTGGTTCACATTCAAGGTTTTTTCAGAGAATCTAATCATCGTCATCATGGGTTGAGTGATATAAGTGCGGATAAACCAGAATAAAATCAACATATATAACAAAGTAATATATTATTTGTATAACTCATATAAATTGTACCACACAAAAGTCGGACCTACGTTCAGATAATAATGGCAAGCCAAAACATGGACTTGAACCAATTTATTATCATATTATCAAATTATGTTGCAGACCCATGAACCCATCACAACCATATCAGGAAAACCATTCTGAGATAAAAAAACTAACGACCAAGACCAACAGAGTAACTATCCACAAAGGCTTATAAACACAAATGCACGTTAATAAGCCCAGCTCCCCCACCACCGCTTGAAACGCAACAGTTCATATAACGGTACAGATAAACCCACAGGGAAAGAGGCAGTAGTAACTCTAAAGTGTTGAAATGGAAAACACTAACCTCAATAAAAACATTTTTAGAGATGGCAAATCGATGAGCTCCCGCAAGGGGGTTGCAAGTGAACACCTGCCATCCTTAACCCCTACAACGCCTAGGCAACAACCTCATGCAACTTTTCGTCTGAACCAAACCAACCATATATAGTATAACATAAGATTAATAGGTAGGGAAAGAGAGGCAGACTCCATTATTTCCCCACTTAATCAGATCTTACAACAAAAGATCTCAATACACACCCCCTAAACAATAAAAGAGTATTATTATTACTATTATTTTGTTAATAACAATTGTAAAATACAACATACATAGAACCTTCAGAATTGAAGTCAGCAACTAATCTTTAGAAAACCAAGCCAAATAACCTGCAATTTTAGAGCTGCTTGTTATTCATCCAGTTCTTTTTGTATGAAAAAGCCAACCTTAAATCAACAAAAAGCCAACCTTAAATCAACAAAAAGCCATCTAAAAAAGCAAGAAAGTAGCATATACATCAGCCGAATCAAAAACAGAAATACAACGTTTTTATGTAGTTGCATAAAAAGTTGACAATCAAAATACATTTAGACACCAATCACCCAGACCTATAATATATTCTAATGAAATTGGCCCTAAAAATGTAATACATCCTCAGACTATTAGTTGATTCTGGAGTAAACACGAACCTCGTTCGAAGTCATTTAGCCGTTTAATCCGGAAAATGCAGAGAAGGGTCGGGAAGAGATAAGGTCCATTGAAGTGAGTCAAGTCGTTCAAATTGTTCGGCGTCTCTCTCGCTGAGTTCCTCTTTCTATGCTTCTTCGTCGAGAAGAGATGGTGTTCCTATTTCCACTATCAACCATGGACCCACAACTCCGACTGGCTAAAAGAGAGACAAAGAAGAAATCGAAGAAAGAGAAAGGAGATAAGGCAGTAAGAAAACAGAAGCAGGCCACACGTCTAAATGTAAAGGAAGGAGACGGTGGCAAGAGGTGCAATCACAGCCGTCAATCATGATGATAAAAGAGGAGAGAGAGATACATGACATAAGAGGTGATGAAACCTGGAGCCTTTTGATGAAGACGCGCGTGGACTGCAGGTTTTGATGAAGACGCGTGTAGGCTGCAGGGTGTTGTTCTACAAATAAATTTCTAAAATAGCCCTAATATACTATTCATCCCAATACTATTCATCAACTATTCCTCCACTTCTTTTTTCATATTATAGAATAGAATTTAAATATATGACAAATTGAGCTACATCGGATAGCCACATCCCAATTAGAACTTAAATATTCTTACATAACCACTTGATTTACTTTTTTACTTTTTTTTAAAAAAACATCTTGTAACATATATTTAAAAGCAGTCCAAAATTCCTCAATGAAATTCAAGGATAACCCGTCTTACACAATTATATCAATAGTATGTGCAACACAATGATTATGAAAAAATCAACGTCACAAATCGATTTATATTTTAATTTAGTTTCAAAGACGGTTCTATTATTTGAGGCATTATCGAATACTATTGAAAATATTTTATTTTGTAAATGAAAAATTGTTATTACATTATCTAATAGTTGAAACAAATATCCTCAGGTATCTGGATACGAAAAAGATCAAACGTAATTTTGTGTTTCATCATTTGCCACGAACTAGGATGTATTCAATGAGCTGTCACACATAGGATTTCGGTAAACCATGCGACGTTGATCAAATGTCGCTAGTTAAGTTAACACCGATATTTAAATTAAAAAAGTTAATTAAATTATTTTTGCATTTTGCCACAATTTTAAACAATAATGTCAAAGTGTGGAACGATTACGTGCTTGTAACGAGGTTGGAGCGTTTCTTGAATCATGTTTGTTAACCGATCGTTGTGAAAGTAGTTGAACAATAAAGCTTCTTCAATCATAAACTTTGTATCCTCTCGCGAACTCTCACTACGTGGTAAGTAAATATTTCACCATCACCACCCAATTCGGTTTGTTTAGAATTTGAGGTTTGTTTCAATACTTTGTAAAATTTCTTCGTGATGTGTTTCTTTAAAGTGAAGTTTGAATTATTTCTTAACAACTTCGCATAATACTTATAACGATCCTTTTGAGACCTGTTGGGCATTTTACAAATTTTTACCTTCAATACCATACTAGCGTACCGTATCGGTACCGTAGCGTACCATACCGAACATTTCGATACCGGTACCCATTTTTGATGAATTTCGGGATCAATACCAGTTTGATACGATACTGAGACTGAGCTCGTCCCTGTAAGAATATGTTGTAGTGTACTAATTAAAATAGATTCCGAGTATTCGATGTTATATATTGCATAAAAAGACTATAAGGTACTGCGAGGATAATTTTATCTATGTTAATAAATAAAAATCCTAATTGACAAATTTCACTCTCTTATGTCTCCTCAACTTTATTTCCCGCACCTCTCTTCTATTAGCTATACAAATTTTCTTTAATTAGTTTTATAAATTTTTTTTGTCATCCTCTTATTAAATGATTTCTATAAAGTATTTTATATATTAAAATAAGTTAGGTTTATTCATAAAACATTTTTATAAATTATAAAATTTCTTTTATTCATTTTATAAAACATTTCTAAAAATAACTATATAATGCTTATAGAATATATGTTAAAAGCTATATAATATTATGTTAATATGTAATTAGGTTAGTCCCCGTGTATTACACGAATTGAATAAATAAACTATTAAATAATTAGTAATTAAACATATATGCATTATAAAATTATGCTTGAAGATAAAATATGATTATAATTACCTATATATAACTACTTTAAGTAACTAAACAATAATGTATTTTTCTTAAACTTTTGTTTTATAAAAATAGTGATTTTTAAATATTTTGTTTTAAAAAAATTATGAAAAGGTTTGTTGTATTATGTATTTTATAAAATTTTTGTTTTTAAAAAGTGTGTTTTTAATTAAAAATAGGTTTTTAATTTATTAAATTATATATATTTTTAATTTGAAAATGGTGTGAGTAATATTATCAATATTTAATATTATTATTAATAGTATAGATAAATGAGAAAGTAAGTATAATGAGACTTACAATTGTTTCATGCTTATTTTAGTTTTTTTTCTTTTATGGATAGATGAATATGCTAAAAACTCAATAATCAAACGTATTATATTTAGTAATAAACACAAAGAGTTACAGTATAATACTTTAATATAAAACATAATTAACATTATATATATGTAATAGTTCAATAAATAAAATAATTACAATATTTGTTAACTCTCTTATCTAAATAGTTTTATTTTTAAACATTCGTTTTAAGATTGCTTTAAAAAATATATTTTTTATAAAAATCTTGTTTTTTAAAACTCTGGTTTGTAATTATTCTAGTTGTTTTAATAAAGACCATTTTTAAAAAATTTCACATGTTTATAAATTAAAAAAATGATTTAAAATATTATATTAAAAAAGGTTTAATGTTTTAGAAAATTTCATATTATTTAAAATTTTAGTTTTTTATTATTTAGATTTTAATTAAAAGATGTGATTTCTAATTTCCTTAATAATATCTATTTATAAAAAAGATAGTTTGATTTTAAAAGAAATTAGATAAGAGAGATAAATATAGCAATTAATAAAATTTATTTTTAATAAGAGAGAGAAATTTGTATTAGTATTTAAATTACTACAATATCTTTTTGGAGAAAAAATTAGTGTATGAATGTCTAAAAAAATGATAAATGACAAAAAATGGGTTAAAAAATAACAAGTGGAAAAGAAACTTTACTTTATTAGATGCTATAGATATGTAATATGAAAATATTTATTACTAAAAATATAGCTTTACATCTAAGCAACCCGTGAATCACACAGGGTTTCTAACCTGGTGTCCTTTAAATTAAAAAAAAAGATTAACATCTTGAATTAATAATGTTTAATTAATTATAATTTATATACCATCAATACTTCAGAAACTTTTTATTGATTATTTATTTTCTCATTCAACTGAGATGCATACAATCAAATTATATACATGTATTTTTTTATTGGTTTAAAAATGGATACTAAAAAAACTTATCTAGTTTAACAAATTGATAGTAAAGAAAGTGGTTCAAACCGTTAAAACTGTCAAAATTAAACCGGCAAACCGTCAATATCAAACTGTCAAACTATTGGCCGTTTATTTTACATTTATATAGAACCGAACAACCCTCTAGGGTCAAACTATTGGCCGTTCACTCTTTTAGATCACAAATAGATGAAAATATAAAAAACTAGAGTGAAGTTTTTTGTGTAATTTTACTTTTCTGTTCTTGTTTATCTTTTTGAGGTGGATTATATCACGGATAAAATAAAAGAGGAAGGAAAGATTAAAATGGTTTGGGCACGTGAAGAGGAGACCGATTACAGTACCTGTTAGAGCAGTAGAAAACATCACCCTAGAGGGTAGGAGGAGTAGAGGAAGACCTAGGTTGATTTGAGACGAGATAATTAAACGAGATATGGTAGACTTGCACCTCTCTAAGCACATGATCGAGGATAGGAGTGCGCGGAGGTTTATAATTAAAATTAAGGATTTCTATTGGGATCTGTTGCTAGGAAGAGTAAAGGAAGACATGATGCCGGACCCCTCGCGTGATGTGTAGGTATTCAACATCTGTCCGTTATAGGTGAAACATGCCGCTTATTTGATGTGTGCACTATCTAAATCTTTATGTGATATATACCTATGTGTTGTATGCTATATAATATACTTGCTATTGTTATTGTTATGGTTATCGAGTCAGGTATCTATTTGAAAGCAGTCTCTCTATCTTCCAATATAGAGGAAAGACTCGCCTTCACCTTTCTCCTCTCAGACTCTACTATTAAATGAGATATACTGGATATGTTTATTTATTTTTTGATCATGCAATCTAGCTTCTAGCCAGCTTTGTTTTCTTTTATATAATCTGGCCGTTCAATAAAGATTATCGTCTTTGAAAGGATAAGAAGTAGAAACAATTAATATCCTTAAAGGCTGTCACCACCACCAACAGTGCCGTACACCCACAAACAACATCTCAGGAAATCAAATATCAACCACAAAAAAAATGTCCAAGGAACTAGCTGTCAAAACAAACAAACAAACCCAGTATATTTCGCTTAATAGCAGGGTCTGGGAGGGGTAGGTGTAGGCAAGTCTTTCCTCTACCTAGATAGGTGGAGAGACCGCTTCCAAAGAGACCCCCGACTCACTATGAAAAGCCATAACGCTAGTGAATCAGTATATAATCAAAATACGATAAATGATACAGCACACAACATACAACATACAGAAAAATATCACCAAAAGGAAAAAAATGAACAAGCATACATCATAGAAGCAGCAAGATTCCCCTAAAAAGGGCAGAAGCGGGCTACATACACAACAAGCCCTGCAAAAGCGGGCTACATACACAACAAGCCCTGCAAGACGCAATCAAAAAGTCCATTCCTAGATGCAGAACCCATTAAAAGTCCTTAATTTTGATTCTACGCCTCCACTCACTCCTATCCTAGATGCAGAAGCTGTCAAAACACAAAAATCAAAATAGAAACACGAGAAGCAAATATAGAAATAGAAATCTCACAAAAATTATAGACAGTTTATTTAGGATAGTAATATGGTTTCAAGGTGTTTTATCAAGTCGCTTAAAGTTTTTTTTTTTAAATCTTCTAAAGTTACTCAAATTTTATTGGATGTTCTAATCATATGTTATTTTTTGTAGATGTTAATCTTCTTAAAAAAGTTAAGTTAGGGAAAGGAATCAGGCATAAGTTTTGATTACTATTTAGTGATTACTTTTGTCCAATTTAACTTGAATTTAAGAATTTTGGAACTTTGTTATTAACTTATGGATACGTTTTCTTCACTATTACCTCCTCATTCAAATTATTATTATTATTTTTCAATTATTAGTAACCAAATTTCATATATGATTCATTAGGCCAACTTATTTTTAAAATATTTAAACATGTGTAAAGTTATTATATAGGATTGGAACACATAATAAAAGTTGAATGAATTTAATGATTATAAAAAAAAAGTTAAGTGACTGTTTTAGAGCACTAAGAAAACTTGATTACTATTACGAAAATGTAAGAGGAGCTTACGGATTTGTTTTTGGTTGCTCGGACGGAAACTTCCCAGGGAGGTCACCATCCCTGGATTGCTGCCACCTGAGCACATTTAACTGTGGAGTCCTCCTCTCATCCACAACCAGTACGCATAAAACGCGTTGATGATATTATAGCCCAGACATTCCTTATGAATCAGGAATCTCTCCTATCCACGGTCGATGTGAGATAAATGTAGGGTGTTACAGTAAAGTTTTCCCTAGAAGGTTCTTATATATTTTTCTTTATCATTAATTACATAACAAAAAATCAATTACATATTTTCCTTTCTAAAACATAGATATTAAACTAGCTTTAATAGCCCGTGTATTATACGTTTTAAATAAATAAAATAAAAATTATTAATAATACTAAAAAATATTTTAAGATAAAATATACGTATAATTAAATACTAATAAATAATTAAACAATGATGTCAACCTTCTAAACTTTTATTTTTTAAACTGCCTTTTTCCCCCAAAAAGATTAAACATTTTGTTTCAAAATTAATCGTTTATTTTTAAAAATTTTCTTATTATAACTTCAAATTTTAATTATTTTTACTTTATAAAATTTTACTTTTTAAAAACATAATTTTGATAATATATTTTATATCTTTTAAAAATTAGAGTTTTAAAAATAGAAATTATTTTATAATAAATTTGTTTCCTTAGAAATAATATTAATAAAAAGATTTATTTCTTAATTTATTAAAAGTCTATTTGTAATCTAAAACAAAACTAAATGATATTATCAATAATTAATGTAGTTCGCGGCGTAGATAACCTTTTGCCAATGGGTTTACCTGGGTGACCGGACTTTTATTCGTCGACCGTTCAAAAAAATAATTAATGTAATTATTTAATAAGAGAGAGAAGCAAGAAAAGCTTAATGATAATGAATGTGATATTATCACGTGCCTCTTATAGTTATTATTTTATTTGAGTAAAAAAGTTTTATTCATTTTATTAAAATTAACTTATTAGATGACTATTTTACTCTTATTTCAATAAGTGATTTTAAGATATCCCCGTTCCTAAAAGAACAGTTATATATTTTTCAGAGTTTTTTCCCAAAAAGGTGTTGGTGGAAGATTTATTTACCAAAATGAGTGATTTGAAATTTATTTACCAAAATGAGTAATTTTAAAATATTCTTTCCTTTACTTCAAATCTAATTGAATAAAAAAGTTTGTGTTTAAGAAATTAGTCTTTAAAAAGGTGAAGAAAAAAGCTGCTAAAATTAAAAAATAATATACTCTGTTGGAGTGTGATATTTTATAAAATTGTTTCATAATTATTTATAAACTTTTTATTTTAACGTTCAATAAAAACTAAACAATATATATATTTTTTAAAGGCAAATCTATCTTACTGTTACTCCTAAATTACAACAAGTTACACCATGCCTGGGGTTGAACCCAGGCAGGACCGGCTCTATAGTGTAAGTTGTGATGCAATGAGCTTGGGGCCCCCGAAATATAAGGGCCCCCGTTCAAAGAAAAATATTATACCGAGTTTTGGTATTATATGGCTCAATAAAATTTTGAAGTAGGAATAACACATGATAGTTGAGTATCAATGAAATTTTTGATGATTTGATAGGTTATTGAAAAAATACGGTTACACAGTTCACAAAGCAAACGACCATTCCTAAGTTCTTTCTTCTTCGATTGATTTGATCGACTTCGTCTAGCCATTTTTTATTAAAATAAATCAATTATCAAGAACTTAAATTGGTATACAAAATTTTCTTTGATTTGTTGCTTTTAATTTGTTCAAATAAATTTAATTAGATTGCTTTTGTTTAGATTGTGTTTTCAAAAACGCATCATTTTTTAGTTCGATTGGGGCCCCGAAAAACGTTGAGCCGGCCCTGAACCCAGTACCTCCTCTTTAAGAGACAAAGTCTCTACCAAGTGAGCTAGCCCCACATTAATAAAACTAAACAATATTATATGTTTCGTTGAAAATGTTGTTATTTACTAAAAATACCAATGCGACAGTAATGAAATTTTTTATATTTAAATAATACTTAGCATGGTTTTGTATTTTTTAGAAATATCGATGTTATTTTGTTTCTTCAAATCGTATGATATTTATTTGTTATATAAAATATGTAATTATTTTAAAAGATATCTATTTTATGTTCTTTTATGTTTTTACTACAAACGTAAACAATAAATATATATGCAACGTACTAACAAACATTTCAGTTTTACTCATGGTTTAAATTAAACCGTCAAAATCAAACAGTGTACACCCTCGAATACTTATTTATTGAAATCAACTAAACCCATTTTATATATTTTAATAAGCAATTCGTCAAATTATAATGTTTCTAAATGAAAAAAAAAGTATATATGAACGACAAAACGTTTAAGAACTTCATTTGTGTATTCTACTAAAATGTTTTCATTATTATACCTTTTAAATTAAGTAAAAACATTTTAAAAAAGATATATGTAAAACTCTGTTAAAAATTAAAAACAAAAACTTATATTTTAAAATGAAACAAAAAGTATATACGAAGTAACATTTTAAAACATTTTACAAAACTTTAGAAAAGAGTTATAAAACATTTTAAAAAACTTTTATAAACTATCGCACTTCAACAAAATATATTACTTTTTACTTTTAAAACTTTTTCCTTCACCTTTCTAAAATGAGAGTGAGAGAAAAAAGTTTAAAAATATCTATTTTGGTAAATAATTTTCAAATCACTCATTTTGGTAAATAATTTTTCTACCAATACCATTTTAGAAAAAAAAAAAACTCATAGATTTCATGTGCTACTAGAATTATTGTTGTTTTGAAACAATAAAAAAAATATGAGTATAATTAATCAAACAGTTAATATGAACTATTATCAATTAATGAGTCATGGATAATTAAAATTCAATTATGTGTATATATACACATTCAATTTATGAGTTTGAAAGCAAGAAAGCCTCCCACCAACCATATAAATCTACAGCCTCCTATTCATTCTCCTTTAATGGATAAACGTCGGGGGATGAAGAAGCGATCCTCCAAGAACCGCAATAATGAGTTTGAAGGTGAGATTTTTAAATGACTATCTTTATTTCTCATTCTTAACTTCATAAATTACTAAGTTACTGATTTAATCCGACATCGTTTTCTTTTGGCATTATTATTTGAATATTGATGCATAGATATTGCAACTCTTACTTATCAATTACACCAAATTAATTTGCAATCATTTAGATATTTTGAAGAAGTTAATGATTTTTGTGATGGATTAAAGTTATCTACGATGATTTTTGTGTTCAAAAATTATGTTTTTCTCCTCCAAATATCCAGAAATTTCAGTGATATTTTTTATATAACTAAAAGACAGATATATGATTATAAATCTTTGAATAAATATGACGAAATAGTTGGAAATTGGCAGAGGTAAGTAGTAGAAAATGGGAGTTCATCAACTTGAGTGAGGAAGAAGAAGATCTGGTTTACAGGATGCACAAGCTCGTTGGTAACAGGTAAGGATATGAATTATGATATTTATAGTACTTGTTATATATAAAAACTAACTTTTTTTATATAAATTTTTACTAATTTATAAGGCGTTTGTTTATAGTAATTAAAGGATTTTTGACTCAAAAAAGGTAAATAATTAGGAGAATAAATTTTTTGTGGCCTATTGTCATGCTTTCTAAGGGGTTGAATTAGGTCACCGAAATGAATTAAATTTTTGTGGTGAGTGTCGGTGAGTAGATAGTTACTGTAGTCACCGACATAGAAATTTAAGATAATACAAAATCTTATTAATAATACAAAGTCGAGGGCGATCTTGATATTATTTGAAAATATACGATGTTATTGTCTAAAATAATTGTGTGTTGAATATGAAATATAACATAACGGAAATATGGGGCAATTACATATTTTCTCCTTTTAAACTTGAAAATTACATATGAGTTAAGAATTTTAGGTTAAGTTACATAATTTAAATGAATGTTAATGTTTGTTAAAGAGTTTCAAATGAAAGTTTACATTATATATTATCAATACTATTGCGTTGACCCACGTGATGCATCAAGTGTCGCCGAGTCTATTTTTGAGAGCGCAATCTAACTCAACATATCTTAAACACTGTTTCTATTTGTGTATTATTATTATTATTATTATTATTATTATTATTATTATTATTATGTAAATATTTAGTATCATATATTTAAGTATTTAAATAAGATAATACTTAATTTAAATAATATATAGTTATAAAAAATATAAATAGTAAAATACAAAAAAATTAATTTAAAATATTTAAATAAGAAATACTTAATGTAGTAAATTAAAAAAAAAATCTAACATGTATAAATAATATATTAATCAGAAGAAATATATTAGATAAGAGCAATTTATAAACTATTACATAAACACTTTTATCTTAAGTTTAAAAAGTTATCTTATGTGTCTTAAATTTTGATAAAATTACAATTGTGTCCCCTTCAAATATTTTACATAATAGTATATATAGATATAGATAATAATATTTATGAAAAGAATGGATATAATTAATTACAAAGAACTTAAAATCACTTTGTTGTTGTATAGATTATAAGATTAAATAACTACAAGCTGTTTTCTAGAACTTCTTGCATGTCTAAGGATGAGTACAATTTTTAACTCAATAATAAATTGTGATTGAAAGATGAGGTGGAGAGTAAAGTTATTAGGAAATGTAAATTTTATGTATTCACAATCCTTGCATGTGATTCATAACTATATATTATTTACCCACAATAAAGTCTACTATACCCTAAATAATGATCTATTCTAGTTACCACAATCAACGCCTGCCTAACACTATCAAAGGGAGAAAACAATCCTTATAACAATAGTAGGCATCCTAACTCATAAGAGGAGACGGAGTGATGTCCGGAAAAGTTACACGGAAGATGAGGTGACACCGGGGGAAACGGTTGGAATACCATGACCCCAAACCCGATGAAAGAAAGAAGACCTCGGACCGGTGAATTTTCACTGTTTCCCTGGTTGAACAATGAAGAAATCAAAGGGCTTTTAGGGTTTGTGACCCGGGAACATCACGCCCCGTATTTAAAAAACAGAAAAAACCCAGGAGTCAAGACAACTCAAAGTGCTCTAACGGTGTTTATCCTATTGCATAGTGGTGCGGATCCTAAGGTCATGTAATGGTGCACTTCTGCACAATTACAACACCCTTGTTAGTAGAAAGCCCAAACATATGTATGACACTTCCATTCATCTTGTTAAATAAAGTATGTATAAATGATCGTTCTAGCTTTCATAACCGGATCAACCCTTCTTTTTCACTGTCAATTCTAAAACATTTATACTATAACTTAATGTAAGTCGCACATCGTTTAGGGAAGAACGGTATCTTTCTTATAAAGGGGAGGAAACCACCTCTATCAAGACGTGTTTTGCATGGGCGAGCAACTCGTCGAATGAAAACAAAACCGTGAATTTTTGAATGAGCAAGCCATCATATGCGAAACAGATAATATGTTGGTACGGTTTGCTTAGGTTGTTTGGAAACCTCCTCCAGCAAAACGCATTTTACCTAGGTGAGCAACTCGTTGGGTGATAATAAAATCGTAAGGTCCCAGATGAGCAACACATCAGGGGCAAAACGAATAATATCTTGATACGGTTTGCTTGAGCTGTAACAAATGATATTTAAGTCACGCATCGGTTGAGGGGGAGAATAAAACATTCCTTTTAAGGTGTGGAAACTTACTCTACCAAGCCGTGTTTTGTCAAGATGAGCAACTCGTCGGGTGTCACGCCCCCGCTTATAGCGGAAACACGAGGATGTAACGGACGAGATCGCTATAACACATTATTAAGTAATAGAGATATAATTAATGATATACATCTAACGTGTCATAATATCACCCGACATAAATGGAGACTTTGTCAAATAACATGAAAATCGTCTTGTTAATACCTTCACAACAAGACATGCTACTTAGATAACTAAGATGCTGAATTTTGTTGATTAGCGTCCAAACCTATGTCAAATAACATGAAAATCGTTGATGTCGTAACATTTGCTTATTTATGATTATTGCATAGAATTTTGTGTTACATTTATATTTGGTTTTATCTAATTTATAGAAGTTATCCATTCAAGAACTTAATATCACTAAAAGTCATATTATTAATCTTCATTACCAATCATTAGCTTATTTTAGTTGTTTAATTTATAACTCTCAAATTGGTAATTGTTAGAAAATATTTTAACATACCTTATTGTTTGTGGATAGATATTGTAAAATCCATTTACAGATCGAAACGATAACAAAATGATGAGAGACTAATTGGATTTTAAAGCTAACACATACAATTACGTTTCTGAAGAACAAAATCGCTGCTTTGGTGACGGATGTCACATCGAGTAGAACATACCTACTTTGGTGACGGATGTCACATCGAGTAGAACAAAATCGTGAGTTCTCGAATGAGCAACCTATCAGAGATAAAGCAGACAATATCTTGATACGGTTTACCTGAACTTTTTACACTTATACTTTGATCAATTATACACTTAATGAGCTCGTGATTTTTAAACATATAGAACATCATTATTTAAATGCATTAAATAAACGTTATAATTTACAAATCTTTGTTTTTTAATTTCTAAACCACGTACACCACTAATGATACTATTTAAGGAAGGATCCCGGTATTTAAGCACTCTTTCAATATAAGTCAACATTTCCAAAAATTTTAAACGAGCCGTATAACATTATACGGTTGTATAAGGGGTTGTATAGTCTAATATAGGGTATTTAACCCCTTTGACATCCCCTGAATTTTTTCTCGTTTTAAGTGTTGAATTTTGTTATATGCATCGTATTAACTTATATGGGAGCGTATATAGAGTCGTATAGAGCTATATGAGACGTATAACACTTTGATAGACTCCATACAAAGCATATAAGGGCGTTAATTTATAAGGGTGGATGTATGACTCTTAAAGAATTGACATGACAAAAGATGAAGCTATTCCTATTTAAAACGTGGTTATATACCTTACATAGTTGTACAATTACTATTGTTTTGAAAATCACTATAAAAATCTATTATTTAGGTTAGATAATTTTATAGCATATATAAAATATCAGAAAAAAATGTCCTAAAGCTTGTAATATGTATTTAGTGAAACGTGGTAGTTAATTTATGACCAAATAGAATAAAATGAAAGAAATGCCATAAATCTTTACAAAAAAGTTAGAAGTACAATTTTATAATGTCAAGGTGCTTTCTATGTAATTTCTAACTTGACACATTACAACTTGAGATTTAACTTTTGAATTACCAATACCTTTAATTTATATCATCTAATTACTTGCGATTTTAAGTTACACATTTGAAGATACAGACAACAAAAAAAATCTATAAAAAAGTCATAATATCATTGAACATTATAGTTGGTTGATTATTTTTATTATTTGCTATAAAAGTTATAAGTGATGGCATATTCAGGTGGGATTTGATCGCCGGCAGGATTCCGGGACGGAAACCAGAAGAAATAGAAAGGTTTTGGTTGATGAGGCATAGTGAAGCATTTGGTGACTTGAGGACTCGAACCAAATCTTAATAACTAAAAACCCTATTGTAAACATATGTTAGTTAAGTAATGCCTCATCTCATATATATACAAATTTTGTAATATTATTTTATCTGATCTTTAATGCACAAACCTTGTTGAATTAACCATGAATCTCGTTTGTCTTTATATTTATATTTATATTTTATTTTGAAGACTAGACTGCTCGGGCCCCAATTTTCGTCATTAGAGCACTGACCTAAGAGTTTTGTATAAAATGTTATTAAAAATTGTAGAAAAATGTTGTTAATATAGTTCATCATGGTATTTCCAAACATGAAGCGTTTTTGTCATTTTAAGGAGGTGATTGACACTTCTTAATCCAAACTTACTCTATGGAATGCTTGTTTACTATCTTTTGGAGAGCGAATTACTTGCTTAATTCTGATTTTTAACTCACTTCCTATATATTTTTCTCTTTTTTTAAGGCGCCTCTTCATATTACTTAATACCTAGAAAGGATAAGGAAAAGATTTCTAAGGGGGGTGGGAACTATAGTTCTGAGATTAACTTGATAGCTTGGAATAAATGATGGCCGGTAACATGTTCCAGTAATTCAAACATTAATAGTTTAGACCAAAATCAAACGGAACTTTGGATTGAGGTTAAAGATAGAATCAATTTCAATCTCGAACAAAAAATGTGCACTTTGGGTGCCAATACTTCAGGCGTTTTATCATCTTAAATATTGCAGCTTATGATAAAAAAACATGTTATGCTCTCCCTTTATGTCATACTTTGAACGGAACATGTTTGCTCTAATAAAGATCACATGTGTTGGTTGGCGGGCAAGCAGTGATTGCCTTTCGATTCTAGTCACGCTTGAAAGGAGGGTGATTCTAATCCCGTTAAAATATTATCCTATGTGGATCCTATTACCAGAAACAACTGACCACACCTTAGTAAGATATGAAATCGCCAAAGGGGTATGGCGATAAATTGGGTTATGGTGCAAGTTTCCCAATCCTATATGCTCATCGGTCTAAGAATTGTTTGGTTGGGGCTTAGATTACCTAACAAGAGGAAAGCACATGAAGATTATTGGAGCCATTAGACTAATTGTTATGTTGTTTATTTAGAAGACAAGTAACAAAAAAATATGATAATTGGCATTATGACTCCCTCTTTGCGATGGGAGCATAAAACAAAATGTTACCACTAATCTGGCAGTTGAAGGGGCCGGTGGTTTGAGAACGTGATTAGAACAAATGTTTTACGATCCTGCTAGTTGAAGAGGGATGATTATAGTATGTATATATATAACCTTATATAAGAAAAAGGAAACTACTACGTTGTTGATAACATTTAAAACTTTATACAAAAAAATGTCAACTGTGGGTACGTTGATAATACTTATATAAGAAAATAAATCTGCTAAAAAATCACGCCCAAACTATAATACCCAAAATAATAAAACGATCAAACATCAGGGACCAGAAGTGTAAATATTTTTAAAAATATCCACTTTCTTCTCCACTTCATCCACATTGTCGACCAACCCCAACCCCATTGTTTTACTCCATGTTTTCTGCAACTTTACCAGCAAATTCACGCACTAAAACTTACAATAATGAAATTAATCGGAAGTGGACAAATATATATATGTTTCTAATCGAATTCAAAAACAATCGAACAACTACTAACCGAGCGAATTGCTTCTACTCGAGCGAGTACCGGCGACCATCGTGAACGACTTTAACAACACACCGTGGTTTTTAATCAACCCCGCAGGCTGTGCGATTCACTCGAGTCCTTTGATTAACTCTCGATTCAACGACTCAGGTATTCCGCCTATTAGTTTCTTTGCGATTCGGCTTGTGAAAAAGGCTTAATATGTATTCTGTTAACTCGTTATGGTAACCTGCGCAGCCTCGTAATTGATCGTGTTTTGCCACGCTGTTGTCTCGCTCACCGATTTGGTTCAGTTTTGCCAATTAAGGTAACGTCGATCTTATTGCCGTTATTATATATGATCCAGAAATAAGTTATATTACTACGATAAGTTCCGGCGATTGATGAATCAATAATTAGTGGAAGTTTAAAATTGAAATGATTAGCAAGGTTTAGATGTTTAACTTGTGCCCTCCATGTTTGGGTGGTCTCTGTTGTCGATTTTGGTTTCTATAAAACAAGCCACCAAAGTCAAATTAATATATATAATAATCTGGAGAATGGAGATAAGTTCTTCGAATTAGATATTGGCATTAATTTATTAATGTCTAATTCTTCATGTATGTTTATCTTCACGAAGATCTCTATTATTTAGCTTGATTCACTTATTGAGAGAGTAGTATGAAAGGCTTGTAGAACTGATTTTGGTGACCAATATAAATGTTTTCTAAAACATTATGATATAAGAAACATATAGATCAGTGGGAGAGGTAGACCAGAGACCTCCTCTTCATCCATGTGTTTGACTACCTATTAATTTGGCTTTATCAACCCACGTACATTGGACATCTTTGATTTCAAGTGTGTGTGTTGGACCCTGAAAGGATCATACATGCCAATTCGAGAGGTGGATAGTTGTTCTGCTAGAAATCTCCCCAAGTCCAAGAAGAAATGCGGATCAAGAAAAATACAAGTGTCGGCTATCCGCATTTGTTAATGCGGATGCACAAGAACAAATGCTGACAAGTATTTGTTCATCCGCATTAACTAATGCGGACAACCGACAAATGCAGACAAGACTTTTGTTCATCCGCATTAACAAATGCGGATGTTAAGTAACAAATGCGCTCAGTGTTTGTTCATCCGCATTTGTCAATGCTGATGACCAAACACCAATGCGGAAGAATAGAAGACTAATGCTGATGAAGACTTACTCATCCGCATTAATAAATGCGGATGACTAAGAACAAATGCGTATGAAGACAAACTATTCTGTACAGTTAGGGTAGTTTAGTCATTTTGTACAAGCTGTAAGTCAGTCTATAAATAGATCAGAATCCTCGTATGTGAAGGGACACTTGAGACTTTAGACATTGTACCTGAAAACTCCTGACACCCCTTATTCTTTGTTTCATCCGAGGTTGTCTTGCATTGTTACTGTAGCTTGCTAAACCCTAGCATTTACTTTGTAACAGTTCAGATAATCAATACAAGTGCATTTATGAGTATTTCAAGTGTTAAATGTTCATTGATTGTTTGATTCCGCCTCTCAATCATTGACTCAATCAACATATTCGATCCTTGTTGATTCACATCAACAGAGAATATCATTCTCAAACCCAGTCAGTGTGGTTTAAAGGTGTTGAGTTCTGATGCCTAACCTCCAATTAAATTAAATAGAGAAAGAAAGAAAAGATTTTAGTTTTAGCCATCGAACTCATAGTTCATAAACCAAACTAGGAAATAGGCTGTAAGTGTTGACATCTTATAACAACCCAATTGATAAATAATTAATTTTGTTGTAGTCATATGTTATTAACCATTAGAAGTAATATGATGAAAACTATATACTATCATAAACATTAAAAGTTTGAATGTGGTCAACCTGCCGGGCATGAGGATTTTTATGTATTTGTGTGTGAATAGTAATCACTATAAGATAAGTGGTGAGAAACGTGAAATTAAGAAAGTTTGGCCTGATTAATCAAATAACGTGAGACGACGTGAAATCAATAAATAAAGATCAATCGCTGGAAAACAAATCAACAAATCACATGACATGATGTAAGTTCTTTAATTTAGTTCAAATGAAATTAAAATGCAGATCTTTGTAGAACTTAAGGACGACTCGATCTTGTTTTGATTTACTTTTAAAATGCAGATCTTTGTAGAACTTAAGGACGACTCGATCTTGTTTTGATTTACTTTGCTAACTAAGGTACGGATTCTTGGTTACCTTTATCATAGTATAAATTCTGTTCTGTTACTTTGTAGTACAGATTTTGATGCCATGTTTCCGTTAATATGACTCGTTTGGCCTTTGGTATTTTACTAGTCGTCTAACATTATTTGTTATGCTATGACTCGTTCGACTTGTTAATTTTTACCTATTGAAGGCTTACAGCATGCAATATATATTTTATAAGTTGTACTCATTATTACATGTTCCTATAAATGTTCTATTGATACGTTATATGTTGGTAGTTGTACTACCATTTGATTTGATACTCTGTTACCCGAGCTCTCCGACATGTCATTGTGGCGTCAATGATGTGACACTTTTCGTGACGGTGTGTAATAAATAGTTCACGGCGTCTCCGTTAACACGTTAGTACTCAGGTAGTACTTTGGCCATAATATCTGGGAGGCGGATGGATCGATCCTAGTTCAGTTCAGTTCAGTTCAGTTCAGTTCCGGGGGATGGAATCATGTGTGTACGCCCCACACACCATCTCATTAGTGCATAGTCTAGCTAGCTATGTACTTATCAGTTCAGTTTGGCTCTGGGTATTTCTTATATTACACGACTTATTTGTTTGTATATACGCGTCGTGTAGATCAGTTCAGTTCAGTATTACATGTTCAGTTCAGTATCAGTATTATATGTTCAGATTCAGATTTCCGTTTTCCATATCATATGATCAGTTCAGTATCAGATATCAGTATGTTATGCTTCGTATCATTACTATTGTTATTTTCGTCACTGAGCAACTTTTGGCTCAGCCGTATTTTCGTTTGTCGTGTTTTCTTATTTGATTGTAGGTAATCAGGGTATTCCGGGAAATCAGTGAAGAGTGGTTGAAGATCAAGATTGTATTTTTCTTTATTTGATGTAATGAATAACTTAATTAGGTTCTTTCGAATTATCTGGTTTGCTTGAAATTATCTCTTTAATATTAGGGATTTGGTTTTTGATTTGATATCTGTAATAGTGACATGTCAGCCTCTCCGGGTTGTGGTTTTACAGTTATGGTATCAGAGCAAAGGCTCTTTCCTGTAGAAAACTTAAACATTAATAATAAACTTGTGACGTAATGGGTAGACGTTGGGTTAGGATCTAACCTTTTTCCAATCTAAATTCTAGTGTTCACACGAGTATCTTCATTTCAGTTGGCTCCTAAGAGACGTGTGAACAACCGCAATAACTCGAATGGCCCCTCATCTGATACTCCTCTTGAAACCCTCGTTGCTAATGCCGTAAACACTGCTATTTCGGGGATGCTCCCTAACATGATGGCTCAGACTGCCCAAACTGTTTTCCAGCAAATGCAGCAGGCTAATATGGTTGTAACCACCTACTGGCAGTGCCACTGGAATGCCACCAGTTGGAAATGTTACCAGTTGGAAATGTTATTGGAGTACCACCTGTCGGTAACACCACTAGCGCACCACTTGGTGGAAATGCCACAGGGGCATCATCGGGTGGTAATGCCACAGGGGCGCCACATGGTGGAAACAATACAGGAGCACCTTCCGATGATAATACAGCACCACCCCGTGATGGTATTCATGTCTGGTTGGAACGTTTTCAGAAGCAAAGGCCTAAGTCTTTCAGTACTTTTAATGATCCGGTCGAGGTGCAAAACTGGATCAGTCATATTGAGAAATTGTTTGAGGTACTTGGTGTTGAGGACGTATTATATACATATATATGTCTTATCCGATACTGATAGTAAACGCCCTAGGTATGATCTCCGGTACCCTTTGCATACGAAAGCAGGATATTTATGTCTTATTTGATACGGGCGCTACGCATTCTGTCGTATCTCTTTTGTTTGCTAAGTACTTAATGACTGCACCGACTGCTTTAGAGCACGCTTTGGCTATTACTACTCCATTAGGAGATTCAACTATCATCTTGCATATCTATAGAGATTGTCTGATCAGAATCGAGTCTATCATTCGTAAAGCTGATTTGTTTCCTATGCAAATGAGTGACTTTGATGTCATGCTTGGTATGGACTGGTTAACTCGACATCACGTTACTATTGAATGCCAGACTCGTCGTGTTTTATTTGGAAATCCTCAATGCCCTGAACCCGTTTATCAAGGGACTCAACCTCGAAAATCGTTGAAAATCATCTCTGCGTTTAAGGCTCAGAAACTCTTATCGCACGGTTGCGTGGGATTCCTAGCTTCAGTGAAAGCTACATCTTCTGAAAATCCGAACATATCTGATCATCCGATTGTATGTGATCTTCCAGACGTGTTTCCTGAGGAGTTACCCGGACTTCCACCAGATCGCGAGGTAGAATTCACTATTGATCTTATTCTAGGTGCTGAGCCAATTTCTAAGGCACCGTATCGTATGGCACCTATGGAGCTTAAGGAGTTAAAGGAGCAGTTACAGAAATTACTAGATTTGGGATTTATTAGACCAAGCGTCTCGCCTTGGGGCGCACCGGTCCTATTCGTGAAGAAGAAAGATGGTTCTTTGAGACTCTGCATTGACTACAGAGAACTCAACAAGATCACTATCCGTAATCGTTACCCTCTGCCTCGTATTGATAATTTATTTGATCAGCTTCAGGGTGCAAAGTGTTTCTCTAAAATCGATCTGAGGTCTGGTTACCATCAGTTAAAGATCAAGGAGTCTGACGTCCCTAAATCTGCCTTCCGTACTCGGTATGGTCACTATGAGTTCCTGGTTATGCCGTTCGGGTTAACTAATGCCCCGGCCGTATTCATGGACCTAATGAACCGAGTCTTCCGAAAGTTTCTCGATAAGTTCGTCATTGTATTTATCGATGACATCTTAATTTATTCTAAAAGTAAGGAGGAGCATGAGAATCATCTTCATATCGTGCTCGAAACACTACGTGAAAAGAAGCTTTATGCTAAGTTTTCAAAGTGTGAATTTTGGCTGAGCAAGGTAGCCTTTTTGGGTCATGTCGTTTCTGCGGATGGTATTATGATGGACCCTGCTAAAATAGAGGCGATCACTAAGTGGCCTAGACCTACCTCAGCCACAGAAGTCCGTAGTTTCCTTGGCCTTGCTGGTTACTACCGCAGGTTTGTCGAAGGTTTTTCTGTTATAGCTTTACCCCTTACGCAACTGTTAAGGAAAGGGGTTAAGTACTCTTGGAATGATGAACGAGAGAAAAGTTTTGAAGAGCTCAAGAAAAGATTGGTGTCTGCACCTGTTCTCACACTTCCATCTGGCACGGGTGGATATCATATTTACAGCGATGCCTCTAAAAAGGGACTTGGATGTTTGCTAATACAGCATGGTAAGGTCATTGCTTATGCTTCACGGCAGTTGAAACCTTACGAGGTTAATTATCCTACGCATGATCTTGAACTCGCTGCTGTTATTTTCACGTTGAAAATATGGCGTCACTATCTTTACAGAGAGACTTGTGATATTTTTACTGATCACAAGAGCTTGAAATATATCTTCACACAAAAGGAACTAAACATGAGGCAGAGAAGATGGTTAGAGTTGTTAAAAGATTATGATGCTAATATTCAATATCATCCGAGAAAGGCCAATGTGGTAGCTGATGCTCTTAGCAGGAAGAGCTCAGGAACAGTAGCCTCCCTACAACTACAGCCTCAGAACATTACCGATCTCGATAGATTGGGTATTGGTCTACATATTGGTAAGAGCGACGGATATCTCGCTAGACTCCAGATTGAGTCAGACTTAATATCCCGGATTAAGAACGCACAGAAAGACGATGGTGAACTCTGGGCAATCTTACAGAATGTGGAGATTGGTAAACAATCAGAATTCAGAGTAGATGAACATGGAGTAATCTGGTGTGGTAAACGGTTATGTGTTCCTAATGATTCTTCTCTTCGAGAATCGTTATTAGCTGAGGCACATAGTTCTCCGTTTTCTATTCATCCAGGATCTACTAAGATGTATCGTGATCTTCGTCAGAATTTCTGGTGGAATGGTATGAAAGAAGACGTGGCTAGATTTGTTAGCAGATGTCTTACTTGTCAGCAGGTCAAGATTGAGCATCAGAGAGCTAGTGGTTTGCTTCAGCCACTACCTATTCCTGTATGGAATGGGATGATATTTCTATGGATTTTGTGACAGGGTTGCCAAGAACATTCAAGAAGAATGATGTAATATGGATTGTAGTTGACAGATTGTCAAAGTCGGCTCACTTTCTCCCAATTCAGCAAGGATTTTCGGTTAGCAAACTATCTGAAGTGTTTACACAAGAGATTGTTAGACTTCATGGCACTCCGGTTTCTATCGTGTCTGATCGAGACCCGAGATTCACTTCTCGTTTTTGGAAGGGCTTACAAGCCTCGTGGGGTACTAAGTTGAGGTTTAGCACGGCGTTTCACCCTCAGACAGACGGTCAGTCAGAACGTACTATTCAGACTCTCGAGGACATGCTTCGAGCATGTGCCTTAGAGTGGACTGAGAATTGGGATGAATATTTATGTTTGGTCGAGTTTGCTTACAACAATAGTTGGCAAGCTAGCATTGGCATGGCACCTTTCGAATTATTGTATGGTCGTAAATGTAGAGCACCTATTTGTTAGGAAGAGGTCGGTGAAAGAGTCATTGAAGGACCTGAGTTAGTTCAAATCACGAATGAAAAAGTTGCTATTGCTAGAGAAAAGTTAAAGGAAGCTCAAAGTAGACAGAAAAGTTATGCAGACCGACACCGTCGACTTTTGGAGTTTAAGATCGGTGACAAAGTGTTCCTGAAGGTTTCGCCTTGCAAAGGCGTGCGACGTTTTGGTCTAAAAGGGAAACTTAGTCCACGGTTTATCGGACCCTTTGAAATCCTAGAAAGAGTTGGTGAGGTTTCGTATCGTTTGGCATTACCACCTCAACTGTCACATGTGCATAACGTCTTTCATGTATCTCTTTTAAGGGGATACAATTATCATCCTATTCACGTGGTTAACTATCCACTTCACTTGATTCGTGAGGATTTATCATTCGAGGAAGAACCAGAAGCTATCCTTGACCGACAAGAACACATTATGCGTAGGAAAACTATTCCTTTTGTTAAAATATTATGGAAAAACCATTCCGAACGCGAAGCTACATGGGAGATAGAAGATGAAATCCGTTCTCAATATCCGTATCTATTTACCTCTTAGTTATTATATTTTATATGATTCTGTTATTAGTTATCTGTTTCTTGAACATCACATTAGTCATCTCTTATACGATTTTGTCTGCCGAATCGATTCCGTTTCAGCAATTGAATAATTGTGAGTATTTTGTTCACTTGTTGATTTTCATTACTCCGCGTACGTTATGTCATATCTTTGTTCGATCTGTACCTAGCAATTTCGCGGACGAAATTGTTTTAAGGGGGTAGAATTATAATACCCAAAATAAAAACGATCAAACATCAGGGACCAGAAGTGTAATATTTTTAAAAATACCCACTTTCTTCTCCACTTCATCCACATTGTCGACCAACCCCACCCCCATTGTTTTACTCCATGTTTTCTGCAACTTTACCAGCAAATTCACGCACTAAAACTTACAATAATGAAATTAATCGGAAGTGGACAAATATATATATGTTTCTAATCGAATTCAAAAACAATCGAACAACTACTAACCGAGCGAATTGCTTCTACTCGAGCGAGTACCGGCGACCATCGTGAACGACTTTAACAACACACCGTGGTTTTTAATCAACCCCGCAGGCTGTGCGATTCACTCGAGTCCTTTGATTAACTCTCGATTCAACGACTCAGGTATTCCGCCTATTAGTTTCTTTGCGATTCGGCTTGTGAAAAAGGCTTAATATGTATTCTGTTAACTCGTTATGGTAACCTGCGCAGCCTCGTAATTGATCGTGTTTTGCCACGCTGTTGTCTCGCTCACCGATTTGGTTCAGTTTTGCCAATTAAGGTAACGTCGATCTTATTGCCGTTATTATATATGATCCAGAAATAAGTTATATTACTACGATAAGTTCCGGTGATTGATGAATCAATAATTAGTGGAAGTTTAAAATTGAAATGATTAGCAAGGTTTAGATGTTTAACTTGTGCCCTCCATGTTTGGGTGGTCTCTGTTGTCGATTTTGGTTTCTATAAAACAAGCCACCAAAGTCAAATTAATATATATAATAATCTGGAGAATGGAGATAAGTTCTTCGAATTAGATATTGGTATTAATTTATTAATGTCTAATTCTTCATGTATGTTTATCTTCACGAAGATCTCTATTATTTAGCTTGATTCACTTATTGAGAGAGTAGTATGAAAGGCTTGTAGAACTGATTTTGGTGACCAATATAAATGTTTTCTAAAACATTATGATATAAGAAACATATAGATCAGTGGGAGAGGTAGACCAGAGACCTCCTCTTCATCCATGTGTTTGACTACCTATTAATTTGGCTTTATCAACCCACGTACATTGGACATCTTTGATTTCAAGTGTGTGGTTTAAAGGTGTTGAGTTCTGATGCCTAACCTCCAATTAAATTAAATAGAGAAAGAAAGAAAAGATTTTAGTTTTAGCCATCGAACTCATAGTTCATAAATCAAACTAGGAAATAGGCTGTAAGTGTTGACATCTTATAACAACCCAATTGATAAATAATTAATTTTGTTGTAGTCATATGTTATTAACCATTAGAAGTAATATGATGAAAACTATATACTATCATAAACATTAAAAGTTTGAATGTGGTCAACCTGCCGGGCATGAGGATTTTTATGTATTTTGTGTGTGAATAGTAATCACTATAAGATAAGTGGTGAGAAACGTGAAATTAAGAAAGTTTGGCCTGATTAATCAAATAACGTGAGACGACGTGAAATCAATAAATAAAGATCAATCGCTGGAAAAAATCAACAAATCACATGACATGATGTAAGTTCTTTAATTTAGTTCAAATGAAATTAAAATGCAGATCTTTGTAGAACTTAAGGACGACTCGATCTTGTTTTGATTTACTTTGCTAACTAAGGTACGGATTCTTGGTTACCTTTATCATAGTATAAATTCTGTTCTGTTACTTTGTAGTACATATTTTGATGCCATGTTTCCGTTAATATGACTCGTTTGGCCTTTGGTATTTTACTAGTCGTCTAACATTATTTGTTATGCTATGACTCGTTCGACTTGTTAATTTTTACCTATTGAAGGCTTACAGCATGCAATATATATTTTATAAGTTGTACTCATTATTGCATGTTCCTATAAATGTTCTATTGATACGTTATATGTTGGTAGTTGTACTACCATTTGATTTGATACTCTGTTACCCGAGCTCTCCGACATGTCATTGTGGCGTCAATGATGTGACACTTTTCGTGACGATGTGTAATAAATAGTTCACGGCATCTCCGTTAACACGTTAGTACTCAGGTAGTACTTTGGCCATAATATCTGGGAGGCGGATGGATCGATCCTAGTTCAGTTCAGTTCAGTTCAGTTCCGGGGGATGGAATCATGTGTGTACGCCCCACACACCATCTCATTAGTGCATAGTCTAGCTAGCTATGTACTTATCAGTTCAGTTTTGGCTCTGGGTACTTCTTATATTACACGACTTATTTTGTTTGTATATACGCGTCGTGTAGATCAGTTCAGTTCAGTATTACATGTTCAGTTCAGTATCAGTATTATATGTTCAGATTCAGATTTCCGTTTTCATATCATATGATCAGTTCAGTATCAGATATCAGTATGTTATGCTTCGTATCATTACTATTGTTATTTCCGTCACTGAGCAACTTTTGGCTCAGCCGTATTTTCGTTTGTGGTGTTTTCTTATTTGATTGTAGGTAATCAGGGTATTCCGGGAAATCAATGAAGAGTGGTTGAAGATCAAGATTGTATTTTTCTTTATTTGATGTAATGAATAACTTAATTAGGTTCTTTCGGATTATTTGGTTTGCTTGAAATTATCTCTTTAATATTATGGATTTGGTTTTTGATTTGATATCTGTAATAGTGACACGTCAGCCTCTCCGGGTTGGGGTTTTACACAAACGTCAATAATATAGGCGCGTCACAACCGCAAAGAACATAACGCTTAAAAATAGTAACGATTGATACAAAAATAAGCACATACAAATTAGGATTTTATAACATCATGCTTTAAATGTTGTAGGAGAAAAAGAAAACTAATTTGTAAAAAAGATTGATGACTCGTATATTTTGAATTTTAATCACGGCTTGTACGTTTGTGATTCAATAACTTGCACAATCTGATACACAAAGCCATTTTTAATAAAATTTACATCAAAACATATATAAAAATAAGCAATTAGTTGAATATTCAAAAACAATTAAAGCATAAAATTTTAAAATTTATAAGAGGAAAACAAATAAAATCAACCAAAAGATTATAGATGGTTAAAAAATTAATCATAAGTTTAATTATTTAGGATATAAAAGATGCATATAGCTAATCGTGAGGCTAATTAAATAATAATAATTCATGCTAAAAGACGAAAAAACGTATGCATTAAAATATGGTGTCTTAATTTTATTAATAAGGCATAATGTATAATAACAAAATGCAAAAAAAGATACAAAGCTTAAGATACTATACCGTTATATATAAAGAGCTTGGTAATGAGGACTTTAAATAATAAGTCGTCAAATATATAGTGTGAAAACGATTGGAGCAACTATTAAGAATTTAAGATCCTCACTTTTCTTTGAATTAGAAATAGTGGAAAACTTAACGGGGTTTGTTTGGGGGACATGTGGGGTAAATATTGTTTCTTGAATTCTATATAATGTTTCTTGTTCGCATGTTTCTAACTCCTTGTTAGATCTACCTTTTTTTTTTTTTTTTGCAATTTCTGTTAAAATAATAGAGATTGTTTTTGATAAATGGTTTTAGTTAGGTATTTTGTACTTGTTTCAAATAGTAAAATGAAATGAAAATTGTTTTGGGGGTCCGCTCGTGGAAGGAGCGGACTTTGAGCAGGCTTAGGCATGTAGCAAGCAGACTCATGAATACGCTCACGTGACAAGCTGACTCATGTGAGACTATATTTTCTGGTGAAGTGAGATCTGAGTTGGATTGTGACTAGATAAATTGTGGGCTAATGATGTGGAGTCGAGTCCGCTTCTTTGACCAACAAACTCAAAAAGTTGACTTTTGATTTTCAAATCAATTGCAGTTTACAACAATGCTACACCATATATAAGCTTAAAAGTTAAAAAAAAGAACATAATGGTAATCGGATTAAGATTAGTACATGTGGTGGTTTGGCTTGATGTGATAAGTCTTGAATCCACTGATCAAATCAGCAAGTTCTAACACCAGGTCGCCAAAAAGCTAGTCACACTTCAGTCCCATTGTCACGTGAGCGGATTCATAAGTCCGCTTGCAACGTGCACAGGCTTGCTCAGAGTCCGCTCCATCCACGAACGGACTCCTTAAAAGCAATTGTCATTCCATTTAGTGCTAGAAACAACTATAATAACTTAAGTAACACCATTTGCTCAAACAATTCAAAACTAGACTAGTTACCAAAAGTAAGTTTTTACTAGTAGAATAGTTGTTCCCACCTTAGATTTCAATTTTAGCAATTTAGGATTTTTCGTAGGTGGGCAATATCGGTGGAGATTTAAGGTGTTGATAATGATGGCGTAGGATGAACGAGGAAATTAGGGAGGGAGAGAGGGGGGAGAGAGAGAGAGATTTATTTGAAATATATATAGTTTCTGTTTTTATTTATAAATTCTATACTATTAGGGATACTATAGTCGTTTTACATTGAATTAACGGAACAAAACTAATGTTGTTAACGGGCTGGCTGAAAATGGTTATAAAATTAAAATTATTGGACTAAAAACCTATCCTTAAAATTTTGGACTAAATGGTTATTTTTACCAAGACTCTCAGTGACTATAATATAATTTACTCTAATAATAATAATTTATTATTAAGGATAACGATAATAAAAATAAAATCAATAATAATTATTTAGTTCTATTTTAACCCAAAATATAAAAAAACGATATATTCAAAAATCACCAAGAAAGATTGCGAAAAAGTAGGGATTTGTGCTTAATAATAAAATTTAAACCAAAATAATAAAAAATTATCAACAAGAAACCAAAAGAACATAACCTGAAAACAAACTTTGAGATAGGTTAAAGCCCATGATCTCTTCTGAAAGATTAGGGCATGTGAAATGCCATTACTAGAGGCGCGATGAGCCACCAATGTGACAGTGAAGAGCGTAAAACAATATGTTACCCTTGATGAAAAGGGCATGGTGAGGGGCTCGTGAGACTGCTCATGCTGGCTTCTCGAATTCCATTTTGAAAAGAAACACTAATTATTAAAAAAAAAACTGTTAAATAAACAGTTATGGACATTGTTAAAAAAATTGTTTAAATAAACAGTTATGGACGATTAAGAAAGAAAAGCTTTTGTCCACCAACCCTGTCCACCAAAACAACATCATCAACCTAGGGCTTACGAAACGATTCACCCGAATCATGGACGATTAAGGAAGAAGAGGCTTTTGTATCGGTGTAGGTTGATACGGTCAATGGTCCATGGGTTGCTCATAACAATTTTAGTTAAACGTTCATGATAATTTTCACACCACATGGGACGGGAAATATACCATTTGATGGACCAGATAATGTCCAAATGGAGGCACATACGTACAAGAGTCATAAAGTTCCTTAATCTATCTTTTTCCTATTTTTTCATAACGACTTCTAATCTACTTAATTACCCGCCACTTGCAAAATTAGAAAACCTTTTAACCTCTAGTAAAAACTCTAACTATCTCTTTACGACCTAACTTAGCCTACCAACACAATTGTAATTTGTAATGAACGTTGCGCTCGTGGAGTATAGTTGGCATTTGCTTCTCCATAATAATTATTACTTGTTGAAATGTTTTATGACAACAAGTTTATTTTTTGCACTTTTATTATTATGGTTATTAATGAAATATTCATGTTTTATTTATGTTTAACATCATATTTTTAGCTTATTTTATAATTTTAAGTTACGTTATTATTTTAAAATTTTTTAATAATATATTGGTTAATAATAATAATAATAATAATAATAATAATAATAATAATAATAATAATACTAAAATAATCATAATCATAATACTAATAATACTAATAATCAAAATTAAAATCAAAATCAAAATTTTTATTGCACACTCACTATATCATAATCAAAAGCATGCTATTATGGCATCTTCATAACACCTACGTAGCATCTTTGTTGCTCACACTCACATTACCATTACACATAACATGAAAGAAAAAATCTAACCACTTTAGCTTATACATATTTCTTTGTATTTGAAAAAAATACATGTGACGCAAGGACTTATAAGAATAAATGACGTTAACACTATTTCAGAGTGGTTCTAATGATTGTTAGTGCTTTGGAAAAGTCGGAAAAAGCCCTTGGGCCATAACAAATTAAATATATAAACTATTTTTAATGAAAACAAATATTTTAACAATAAACATAGCAAAACCATTATATTAGAATGACATATCATAATAGCTAGGTAATAAAAAAATAAGTGACACAGGTTCTAATCTCATCCTCCCCATTAAACTTCTACGGCATCCAAGTGAGAGGCTCGGGGTTTCATCCCAGGTTCGATCCTGATGGGGGGCGAGGGTTTATGGATTCAATCCGGTTCCCGGCATCGTGGGGGTATGACTTACGACTGACGGCCAGGTCCAGGGTAACTAGTCCCAATATATCGTCAGATTCGGAGTCCTCTGCTGTTAAAACAAAAATAAATAATAGCTAACCAATAACTTTTGAAGCTCTCTTAACATTATTGAGAGTAAATTGATTTATCACATCTTTGTTGTTTATACTCTCTATCCTCTCGCTCTCGATAACTATTATTGACAATCCGCTAAGTCTTTCTTGGAATATTATGGATCATAGGTATGATTTTAATAACTTCAACTTCAAAAACTCCTTTTTGAAGATAATACCGTCACTTAAATAGTCAATAATATTATATCCAATGCTTGTATTTGAAAAACAATCGAGTTCTTTCAATAAATGCTTAAAAGATCTGTAAGTTTGTGTAAATTCATACGTTAAATGACTTCGACTCCGTAAGCTTGTTTAATGAAAATGAGTCTAAAGAATTGAATTTGGATTAAAAGATAATTAGAATAAACTTTTTAAATTGGGTTAAATAAGTTATTACTATTGTTTAAACACACAAACCCACACACACACATATATACATATACATATATACATATATACATATATACATATATACATATATACATATAACATATATACATATATACATATATACATATATACATGCATGTATGTATGTATGCATGTATGTATGTATGTATGTATGTATGTACGTACGTACGTACGTATGTAAATATGTATGTATGTACGTATGTATGTATGTATGTATGTACGTATGTATGTATGTATTGTCACACCCCCGCTGAGAGCGGAAACACGGGGATTAACGAGACGGGATCGTCATAACATATTGTTAACAACAGAGATGCATGTATGTAATTGATGATAAGGCGTGTCATGACGACACCCGACACAAATGGAGACTTGTGCCATGTTTAGTCAGTATTCACGACAACATAGCCATAAGCATATCTTGTAAATGATTCATATAGCCAAAATAATATCATAGTAATGTAAATTACCACAAACCCGGGAACAAGTATCAAAAGTATGAAGATTGATTAATAGACTACAATAATGATTCCAAAATGAATGTTTTGTCAAGTATGTTTAGTCTCAAAAATGCATCCTAGGGTCTCCACTAAGACAGCACACCTAGATCTTCAGTTAGCATTGTCACCTGAAAAGATATGCTCAAAACGGTCAACAAATTTGTTGTGAGCTCGCAGGTTTAAATAGTAAATAAGTAATTGATGTTGTATAGTAATTGTT
This sequence comes from Flaveria linearis, assembly GCA_024085815.1. NCBI lineage: Eukaryota > Viridiplantae > Streptophyta > Magnoliopsida > Asterales > Asteraceae > Flaveria > Flaveria linearis. The sequence continues at coordinate 13,606,973 of CM044009.1, forward strand.
GTGGAACACAGTGCATACAGTTTAAGTAAGCAAAATCACATAACCATGAGCTTTGCAACCAAACCTAATGACGTACACACAACAACTTGTCGGAATATATTCACCCAGGGCCCGTTCCTAGCCACCGTTGTACTAACTATCAACATGCATGGGTCGGGGTGTCAACCCATGCGGGTGTCAACCCCAGAGTACTAACAATACAATCCGTCGGTTTCCAACACCGGAATTAATGGTTTAAGAAGAACCACACAGCGACTCATGTATGTATCAGATAAGTACTCACAACACAGTATCACGTTGATTCCAAGTATGTAAAATTGTACAGCATAAGAAAGTGGTGAGCATACTTTTCCCCCATGTTTGTAAATGATTGAAATATATAAGTATAAAAAGGGGCCACGAAACTCACTTGTTAGTGGTAAGTATGAATGATCAATGTTTCCAAATGTTGTATGTAGAAAACAGTCAAACCCTATTGACAGTTATTGTTAAGCATTAATGACATGTATAAAGCTTATAGTAACGTTTGATCGGTTCGGGTTGTATCGTTCGGTCGCGTGTAACCACACAAACAGACATATGTATTAGATCTTATATAGATCCAAGTACTAGAAATCGTTGCCATTGCAGATGATATTTGTTTAAAAGTGTCATTGTTATTAGAGGAATACTTAGTGTACATTAGTGTTGCAAATCGTTTGTTGATAATTGTAAAATGTTATGTTAATTTGATTTGGAATAACATTAATAAGTTTGATGGTGTTATTTTAAAGATTGTCATAAGCAATGGTACTCGTGTCAATGTCACCTTATACGACAGCACACACCACACACAAGAGGAACTCACACACAACAATTCCAATCACACGACAGGACCAGACGCACGACTCAACACTCCATCCACACGAATCAACCTTCAATCGTACGAATCAGCTTCATTCGTACGATTGAACCCTCATTCGTGCGACTCAGCATTCAGTCGTACCACACAGTACCCAATCGCACGACTCCAACAACCATTAGCACGATTCGACCTTCATTCATACGAATTAGCCTCATTTGTACGACTGAACCTCCATTCGTGCGACTAGGCATTCAGTCGTGTGATACACGCACAATCGCACACATTCATCCGCATAGACTCAATCGCATGATATACACACAATCGCATAGGCTCAGTTGCACGACTCACTCAATCGCATGGACTTAGTCGCACGACTCACTCAATCGCATGGACTCATTCGCACGACTCACCCAGTCGCACGGCTCAGTCGAACGACAGACCCAGTCTCCAGAACAGCAGATCGCGACTGCAGCAGTGCAGAGCACCTTCGTTGCTCTGTGCACGAGTCACACCTCAAGGACTTCCAAAACGCATTTCAAACATGTACAAACAAGAAGAACACGCAAAAAGGCAGCACACGCACCCCACGACCTCATGTGCTCGGGTTGGCCCCGAGAACCCGAAACCCTAAAAACAACAGAAGTAAACAAGCAAGAAAAGGGACGACCACGATCGTCTACCTGCAAGAAAGGAGTAGTCTCAGCTGTAGCCGAGTCTTGCCGGTGAAAACGCGAAGAAAACGGGGCGGTTTGGTGCAAGGAGGAGGAAGAAAATGGAAGAAGAGAAGATGAAGAAGAAGATGAAGAATGGGGCTAGGGCTGTAAATGGGTATTTATACTCAGCCCTAGTTTGGTAAATGTCACATTTGGTCCCTACACTTAGCCCCCGAGTTCCCAAATTTGTTTCGGTTAAAACGACCTTATCGGCTAGTTATAATACGATAAAAGTGCAAATAATGATACTTGTAACTTAGAAATGGTTTTATTAATGTCAATAATAATATTAAAAATGGTATATTTAATGACAACGATAAGGACAATTGTAAAGTTTCAAGGATAGAAACGCTAACGTGAGAATACAAGTGTAACAGATGATAAAGCAAGTATAATATCCACACGAATAGTTTTATAAAGGTGAGGAATGAACGTTCAAATATAAGTTAACGAATCCACGTTAAATGACGGACCTTTTGGTGACGGATGTCACAGTATCCCCCAGTTGAGAGAATTTTGTCCCGAAACTCAGCTGGAGTTAGGTCCAAGAGTGTCATCCTCGAATAGGTGTTTAATCTGGTCTTCCCTTTCCCACGTGAATTCTGGTCCTCGTTTGGAGTTCCATCTCACGCGGACGATCGGTATCTTGCTGCGCCTCAACCGTTTGACCTTTCGGTCCATGATCTCTATAGGTTCTTTGATAAAATGAAGCTTTTCATCGATCTTGATTTCCTCAATTGGTACATGAAGAGACTCATCGGCCAAACACTTTTTGAGGTTCGACACATGAAAAGTATCGTGTACACCACTGAGTTCTGGTGGCAACCTTAGTCGATATGCCGCTGGACCGATTCTTTTTGTGATTTCGAATGGTCCCACGTAACTTGGGGCTAACTCCCCTTTCTTTCCAAATCACACAATCCCTTTCCAGGGAGAGACTTTGAGTAGAACGTGATCTCCCACGTGAATTCCAGAGGTTTTCGACGGTTGTCGGCATAGCTCTTTTGACGATCTCTGGCCGCTTTTAGTCTGTCTTTGATCTGGAAAATTTTGTCTGTTCTTTCCTGGATAATCTCTGGGCCCGTCAACTGGCTTTCACCAATCTCTGCCCAACAAACTGGAGATCTACATTTCCTCCCTACAATGCTTCAAATGGAGCGTATCCGATGATCGTATGATAGCTGTTGTTGTAAGAGAATTCAATCAATGGTAGATGAGTGTCCCAGCTACCACCAAAATCGATTACACAGCCCTGAGCATGTCTTCCCGTGTTTGTATCGTTCGTTCACTTTGGCCGTCTGTTTGCGGGTGATAGGCGGTACTCATATCTAGTCGAGTGCCCATCGTTTTCTGTAGTGTCTGCCAAAATCGTGAAGTAAATCAGCTGTCACGGTCGGATATGATTGACACCGGTATTCGTGCCGTGTCACGACCTCCTTTATGTACAATCTCGCCAACTTATCCATTTTGTAGTCTTCTCGGATCGGCAAGAAATGCGCCGACTTCGTCATCTGATCCACTACGACCATATCGAGTCATGCCCGCTACTTGTTCTAGGAAGTTTAGTAATAAAATCCATGGCTATGTTTTCCCACTTCCACCTGGAATTTCCGGTTTTTGACAAGCTTTAACTTGGTCAGCTTTAACTTTCGAGCACGTCAAGCATTGGCTTACAATATAGCAATGTCTTTCTTCATGTCTAGTACTTTTAAGATGTGGTACATCTCTCACATGATAGCGTGTCCAAGGAATATATCGTACATGGCCTCCCTATTTGGGTACCCCTATACGATCCATGAAGTACTGTATTCCATCATCCTTGCAAATCATCTGTTTATCCAACCCTCTGAATTCTTCTCCCGCAAAGTTTTTCTTCTTCTTTCAATGCTTTACTTTGTGCAATTTGTATCTAGCTTTCAGATTCGTTTGAATAGTCAACCTCAACGCTAGCACATAGTGGTTTCACGCGTTTCTTCGGCTTAAAGCATCATCCACCACGTTCGCATTTCCCCCCGATATACCGTATTCACAATCGTAGTCGCTAAGTAGTTCTACCCAACATCGCTGGCGCATATTAAGTTCCTTTTGATCCGGATATGTTAGGGCTCTTGTGATCTGTGTTGATGATGCATTTGATTCCATACAGGTAATGGCTCCATATCTTAGTGCAAATACCACAGCGCTCAACTCCAGGTCATGAGTCGTATAGTTCTTTTCATGCACCTTAAGTTGTCGTGAGGCGTAGGCGATCACCTTATCCTTCTTCATTAGCACCACAACCCAATCCTTGATGTGAAGCATCACAGTACACCACAAAATCATCAGTTCCGTCTGGGAGGACAATAACGGTACGTTGCACAACTTCTTCTTCAACGTTGGAATGCTTGTTCTTGGGCATGTCCCCAATCAACTGCTTGTCTTTATGAGTCAACAGAGTCAACGGTTGAAAGCAATCTCTAAAAATTCGCAATGAAGCGACGATAGTACCCGACCAATCCTAAGAATGGCCGTATCTCTGAAGGTGTCTGGGGTGCATCCTATTTCTTCACTACTTCAATCTTACCGGATCTACATGAATCCTATTTTCATTCACCACGTGTCCAAAAAATTTCACTTCTCGAAGCCAAAACTCGCACTTCGAGACTTGCGAAAAGTTTCTCTTCTTGTAATAGACTCAGTATTGCCCGAAGGTGTTCCTCATGGTCCTCTTTCGATCGGGAGTAGATAAGTATATCGTCTATGACACGATCATTAACTTATCCAAGTAATGTTTGCACACTCGATTTATCAGATCCATGAACACAGCTGGTGCATTAGTTAGTCCGAACTTCATGACTAAGAACTCATAGTGCCCATAACGAGTCCTAACCGCTGTTTTTGGTATGTCATCCTCGAAAACCCTTAGTTGATGCTATCCTGATCGAAGGTCGATCTTGGAGAAATACGAGACTCCTTGCAACTGATCAAACAAATCATCGATTCTAGGAAGAGGATCGATTCTTCACAGTCATTTGTTCAGCTCGCGATAATCGATGCACATACGGAACGACCCGTCTTTCTTTTTGACAAATAATACCGGTGCTCCCCATGGTGAGTGACTTGGCCGAATAAAACCCTTCTCCAGTAGTTCTTGCTATTGCTAGATAACTCTTGCATTTCTGATGGTGCAACCGATACGTGCTTTTGCTACCGGCGTAGCTCCAGAAACCAACTCTATATGAAATTCCACCATATCGTGGAGGAGGCAAACCCGACAAGTAATCAGGAATACATCCGGATATCTCGTACTACGGAATATGTACCACTGGTGTTCTCTTCTTTCTTTTCCACTACATGGGCCAAAAACGCGTAACACTTCTTTCGTAAACATCGACGGCATTCATACAAGAGATAAGCTTTAGGGTTCTTCCCGATCGTTCTCCTTGAATCCTGAGTACTTCCCCGTCTAGCATGGGGATTCGTACTACTTTTTCCCGACAAACAATCTCAGCTCCGTGCTTCGATACCAATCCATTCCCACAATCACATCGAAACTTCCCAACTCAAAAAGTATTAAGTCTAATGTCGAAGGCATGGTTTTCCAATATCATGGAGCACTTTCTAATAATCTCATCGGCCTGTACAACTCTACTTTGGCCATTTCTACGTAGAAGCTAGTTCTTTCTAGCCTACTAGGGTTCAAGGCAAGCATGTGGGCAAATTCAGATGATATAAAACTATAGTGTGCTCCAGTATCAAATAATGTAGATGTGAAGTGGTGATTGAGCAAATACTATCCGTAATGACATTCGGGTCCTGACGGGCATCATTTGCTCCGATAACGAACACACGTCCTCTGGCAGCATTTCCTTGATTGTCCTGGCCTTGATTACCGGCTATGACCATCATTGTGGTTGGTTGTTCCCTTGCTGACCCGGCACTCGATTCACTCTGGGGCACATGTTCCAGTAGTGACCTGGTTTCCACACTCATAACAGACCCTAGCATTCCCGGCGGGGTTAACCGCGTTGACCGTGCCACCAGATTTGGCGCTACTCTACAGTCTTTCGCTAGATGCCCGGGCGTCTACAGTTCATGCACACACAGCACTGCATCGCTGGGGATGATGGAAGTTACACCTATCACATTGGGGTGCGGCCCGACATTTCCCTATTGCCTTGTGCCACAGCCACAAAATTCCTGGTTTTCTTGGCCCTTTTGTTGAATTTTCGGTACTCGACCTGCTCGCTTCCCCAACCTCTTTTTTCTCTGCCCCTCTTCCTCAGACCCATGTCTCACCATCTCATCAGTTAGAGTACCAACCTTTAGAATCGCACTCTGAATAGTAGGAGGGGCTGCTGCTGTTACCATCGCCCGGATTTGAGGCGCAAGTCCCTAAATATACCTTTCAATCCTCTTTGATTCCGGATTCCCCAGATGTGAAACCAGTCTTGCCAACTCATGAAAACGATCAGTGTAAGCTGCGTGCCCAGCTCTACATAGCATGATTCCAGAATTCCTGCTCCAACTTCTGCATGTCATTGAGTGGGCAGTACTCTTCAGTAATCAGTGCTTAAACTCATCCCAAGTCATCCGCATTGCTGATTCTCTTCCCCTTGCTTGAATCTGTGTGTTCCACCAAGTTAGTGCTTTGCCTGTAGTGAACACGTGATACTTAATCTTTTGGCTGTCTAGGCACTCGCTGATATCAATGACGGCCTCCATCTTCTCAAGCCACCTTGTTAGAGCTATCGCTCCACCTTTCCCATCAAATTCCTTCGGTTTGCAGGCCACAATTCCTTGTAAGAACATCCCACCTAGTGTTTACAACCCCAGTTTCATTACCAGCTGTTCCACCATTTGCAGTATCTTCCCCTGTTCCTTGTTATGCTCATTGTGAGTATCATTATCCCGGGAGATTATGATTCGGAAGAGTGTCGCTCACTTGAGTCACTATTGTTAGAATCAGTGCGGCTAGCTGCTGAGCAATCATAGCAGCTATATCAGAGTTTTCAGTTTCCCTGATTGTTGCCAGTGGGACCACCACCTGCTCTTGGTGGCTCACCTCTACCTCTGCCTCATGGGGTCTCACCTTCGTGATTTGTACTGCGGGTGACTCTTTGAGGCGGCATCTTCTAATCATAAAAGGAGTAAACATGTAAACTTTAGTCACTTTAAGATACACATTTAATTCCACTCATCAAGTTCCAACATTTCATGCTCTAGTCAATCAGGATCATCACGTAGCCCAGTTCAAGCACATTCTTGGTATATCGTTGATGCTTATATATAGGTCCCCCGTAATGTTCCCACCACATCCACGATATACCGAGAACGATGCCTAACCGGTTACATGACATCCGATTTTCCTTAACCATCTCATGTACAACGTAATGTATGTGTAGAGAGTATTATCATTTTTCTATAATTCTTTGAAGTCCACATTCATTCTAATCATTTAATCAGTTCCATAGTTACTAAAATGCTAAGCGGAGAAATGTTTCACGGAGAATAAATCAATATTACAATTGAAATCCCATGAAGGCTCTAAGTAGGATAGGACTTAAGTGATAGTAGAGATCATGAATGTTTTATCGTCGTTAACAAAGTCTTACTAGAATTATGATTCTAGTGTTCTAAGGTACACAATATATATCTTGTATTAACTATGATCGTTACCTCATGGTAAGATTAGCCAGGCTTCACATGCACTGCAAATTGCAATTACGTATGCACCCGTAATGGTAATTTTCCCTTGCCATGGTCACCCTTAGCCTCACCTACCCAAGCTAACATCATAGTATCGACACCATTCATAGTGCACAGATCGTGTAGTTCTCATGTCCATGTTCAGTAGTATCCCAATAGTAGTCCGTCATAACAAATAGAATCCAAGCACATAAACTCAATTAGTCTAATAAAAGTTGCTTATCCCTTCTTCTTTCGATAACTCAGGCATAACTATCTCGGAATCGAACTCGATATCCAGGATCAACGCTTCGCGTGATATGTGAAGATCCCTTCAGGTTAGGTGTCCCAACCTAATAGTATAATGCGGTGCGCATAGGAATGAAAGATTCCAGTAGAGGGCATCCCATGAGGAAAGATTAAGAGTAATAGTGCCTTCCTCAGGATGGTCAGATAACAAGCATAGAGGCAAAGAACAGATATAGCGATAAGAACAAGTATAGACGAACATGCATGTAATATCAGATGCAAGACAATCCTAGCATGCATTCTACATGAAGGTTCTTAGGTTATAGTCTAGGTCAAGTGAATTGCCTAATTCTCTATAACCAATGGCTCTGATACATGTCTGTCACACCCCCACTGAGAGCGGAAACACGGGGATATAACGAGACGGGATCGTCATAACACATTGTTAACAACAGAGATGCATTGTATGTAATTGATGATAAGGCGTGTCATGACGACACCCGACACAAATGGAGACTTATGTCGTGTTAGTCAGTATTCACGACAACATAGCCATAAGCATATCTTGTAAATGATTCACATAGCCAAAATAATATCATTGTAATGTAAATTCCCACAACCCGTGAAAAAGTATCAAAAGTATGAAGATTGATTAATAGACTATAACAATGATTCCAAAATGAATGTTTGTCAAGTATGTTTAGTCTCAAAAATACATCCTAGGGTCTCCACTAAGGCAGCACACCAAGATCTTCAGTTAGCATTGTCACCTGAAAAGATATGCTCAAAACGGTCAACAAATTTGTTGGTGAGCTCGCAGGTTTAAATAGTAAATAAGTAATTGATGCTGTATAGTAATTGTTGTGGAATACCGTGCATACAGTTATAAGTAAGCAAAATCACATAACCATGATCTTTACAACCAACCTAATGACGTACACACAGCAACTTATCGGAATATATTCACCCAAGGGCCCGTTCCTGGCCACCGTTGGTACTAACTAGTATACCAACATGCATGGTGGGGGTGTCACCCCAGTAGTACTACTAATACCTATCCGTCAGTTCCAAAACTGGAATTAAATGGTTGTAAAGAAAGAACCATACAGCGACTCATGTATGTATCAGATAAGTACTCACAATACAGTAGCACGTTGATTCCAAGTATGTAAAATTGTATTTAAATTATAAAACATATGAAAGTGGGTGAGCATACCTTTCCCCCATGTTTGTAAATGATTGAAATATTGTATAAGCATAAAAGGGTCCACGAAACTCACTTGTTAAGTGGTAAGTATGAATGATCAATGTTTCCAAATGTTGTATGTAGAAAACGGTCAAACACCTATTGACAGTTATTATTAAGCATTAATGATATGTATAAAGCTTATAGTAACGTTTGATCGGTTTGGGTTGTACCGGTTCGGTCGCGTGTAACACACACAAACAGACATATTTATTAGATCTTATGTAGATCCAAGTACTAGAAATCATTGCCATTGCCGATGATATTTATGTAAAAGTGTCATTGTTATTAGAGGAATACTTAGTGTACATTAGTGTTGCAAATCGTTTGTTGATAATTGTAAAATGTTATGTTAATTTGATTTGGAATAACATTAATAAGTTTGATAGTGTTAATTTTAAAGATTGTCATTAGCAACGGTACCCGTGTCGATGTCACCTTAACATCATACGACAGCACACACCACACACAAGAGGAACTCACACATAACAATTCCAATCACACGACAGGACTAGACACATGACTCAACACTCCATCCGCACGAATCAACCTTCAATCATATGAATCAGCTTCATTCGTACGATTGAACCCTCATTCGTGCGACTCAGCATTT
>CM044009.1:13618804-13688569 GCA_024085815.1 Flaveria linearis
AAACGCTATTCATAAAGGTGGAAGGAGCGTTCATGATGAGTGGCGGGTTTACATGGGGTAAGGCGAATACACTGTCGTGATTCATTCGTTACCATCACATATTGAACAAGTTAATTAAATAGAAATTTAAATATTTAAAATTCAAAATAGAAAAATTCATCCGATATTAAATATTACTAATTATCAACTTCTTTGTGAATCATTGTTTGTACTTTACCTTTATTGAGTTGTATGTACTTTTGGATATGTTATCTTCAGGCTTTTTTTCTCTTTTAACTTCAATATTTTTAAATCTTTTACAGCTTGATCTTTATAATTTTTCATTTTCAACTTTGTCCCTTATACTTTGATCTTTTACAAATTTTTCATTAAGTTTCAGTCTAAATTTTACGAGTTAACAGTTGCAACGTGCGCATATGCGGTATAATGTTTTCTACGCCTATTTTCCCGTTTAACGGTCCCGTCACAATGACCGGGTCCTACATCAACTTATTATTGTTTTTTTAATGTTTTACGTTTCATGTCTACTTTGCGTTCAGTTTTATTTTTTCATTCTTCTTTCTAATACAAGTTTTTCTTGTATATGTAATCGCTGGCAGGGAGTGATATATATACTAATAGTAATGCTACTTGACGTTACGTTAGACCCCGTGATGATGTGAGGTCTAAATATCAGTCATCTATTAAATTATTATTATCATTTTGCCTCCAAATTTACAACCAGTCTTGTTTCCTACAAGCAAGCAAGCAAGCAAGGTATCCAATCCATCCCCAAATGAAGATGAAGTTGGACTTCGGTTTCGCCTTCAACGACACCAATTCTACGATCGTCTCTTCGCATTCAGATCCTTTCCATTCTACACCCTCTTCTACCACCCTAGCCAATTGGGCTAGCAATCGCAAACGCCCTAGACAAAGACATCAATAACGAAACCGTGAGTTCTCATTCTCTTCTTCATACTAGTCTCGTCTCCTAATTACATTTTTTTTATTCACAAAGGATTCTTGTCGTTTATATTGTGTATGGTGCTCCTTTGGGGCCTGCAAAAGTGATCTGGAGATTGAAAGCTTGGAATGTTTATACTTAAGAAGGTGCAAATGATGTGGTTTATATGATCAACGTAAAAACAATCTTAGAATGTTATGCGGTAACGGTAATGTTTAATCTGGTTAGAAATGATGTAGAAGTGACAATCAAGATGAAGAACCTGCAGTAATGATTGACGAATCACCATTAGGTATTAAGTGTTACCCGCCCGATGGTTTGGGGGATTGTGGTATTAAGTGCTACCCGCATGATTACCGAACATATTTTCCCACATAACCAAAACTAAAACCACCCAGTAAATCCCATCGGTAGCAAAGCTATTGATCGGGTTTGAAGAGGGCGGGATGTAGGCAAACCTTACCTCTATCACAAGAGATAGAATATTGCTTCCAGAGAAACCACTAGTTCCAAAGCATAGAATAGAAACAAAACATCCAATAAGTAATGATAAATTAAAATTAACATGTACTAGATCACAAGCACGCCTTGATCAATAATACCGGCAAGTCTGTATTTTAGGCGAGATTAAGATAGAAAATATAATAAATAGCACGTTGAAGTTGTTAGAAGCTTGAAATAAATTAAAATTATAGAATGGGGGTTGAATATAAAATATTTCAACTTTCAAGTATGTTTTAGGTGAGTTTAAGATTGAATTTTTGGTACTTGGCACCCTAATGGGTAATCTTAATCACATATATACCTGATAAATAAGTATGTGTTTGCGTCATGTGTCACAATTCTATAAAAACCTACCATTCTTTTCCCGATTTTTCTCATTATAAATAATATGCCTAAAGTAAATTGTAATATTTTACATATTTAAATTTTAGATTTAAAATTAATATGTTTATTATTTTATTTTAAGTTTTTAATAATCTTCTTTATTATTTGTATTATGTTCTATTTCTATATATATTTTTTAAAAATTTATTTATTCACATTTTACAATCACTTACCGATATCAATTAAGAAACTTGACTAGCTATTCATTATTTCTTTATGCAACCCATGTTATATGATGTAGCGCACGGAACGAAATCGAAGTACTATCACGTTGATTCTGCGAATACACTTGTGTGAAGTTTTTCCCCCAAACCCCCAAATTCGACCCAAGAGTCACGAATTTGAAAAGACTGAATTTTAATTCTCAATAATGTCAAGTGTCCTTTTACATTACATGACTCAACTTAAATAAGTAAACAAACATTCAGGATGGGCCAAAAATAAACAACCCTAGGCCAAACAAAAGCCCAAAACAAAACCCGAAAACTAGAAAAAAACATAAAAGTGGCCCAAAAACCCATTTAGAGGCCATATTTTAGAAAATTAACAGGATAACCACCTATGGCCAGTTACCATAACGTGACCCTCGTTTCCACGGTCGTTTTGACTGGTAGCACATCAGAAACAGAGACTCACAGCCCAGGTTAGGCCCATTTTCTTGAAGCGCGGTCTTAGGCCTCCAAAAAGAGTAAGGTCCGGTCTTCAAGACTTGGGACCGCATCATTCCCTCACAGGTAGACAAATTCGTCCTCGAATTCACACCAGTTCATCATCTGAAGAGTCACCATATTATGGCAACAACTGTTTCACATTAAACATGTCTGAACAACGAATGTGAGTAGGCAATTTCAGCTTGTAAGCATTGGGGTTTATCTTCTGCACAATTTCAACAGGTCCAATCTTCTTGGCTGAAAGTTTGTTGTAATCTCCTACTAAAAAACGATATTTGGTTAAAATAGCCCACACGAAATCACCTTCTTCAAAATCAACATGTCTACGTTTCTGGTCAGCAGCCTTTTTATACTTTGCATTGGCTTGGGCCAAATTATCACGAACTGCCTGATGAACTTCATCCAACCCCTATACAAAATCTTGAACTTTCATTGGAACAGTACCAGAAATTGGAAGTGACATTAAATCAAGTGGTCCTCGGGGCTGAGATAACTAAACTACCTGAAATGGGCTAAATCCAGTGCTCCGATTAACAGCATGATTATAAGCAAACTCAGCTTGGCATAGTTTTTGGTCCCACGCTTTCACATGATCACCAACCAAACACCGCAACAAATTCCCAAGTGATCGATTAAACTCCTCAGTTTGTCTGTCTGTTTGGGGATGGTAAGCACTACTAAAGTTAAGCTGGGTATTCACCATCTTCCACAGTGGACGCCAAAAGTGACTTAGAAAGCGAGTATCCCGATCAGACACAATGGAAGATGGCAGCCCATCCAAACGATACACATCACGAAAGAAAAATTATGCCATATTAACAACATCAGATGTCTTCTTGCAAGGAGTAAAATGGACCATCTTGGAAAAACGATCAACAACCACAAAAATAGAATCATTACCTCTCTGAGTACGAGGTAACCCCAACGCAAAGTCCATACTAATATCGACCCATGGCTGCGAAAGAATTGGCAAAGGCATATAGAGGCCTGCATTAGTAGTCGTGCCCTTTGAGACTTGGCAAATGCGACATCTCTTAACATAACGATCCACTTCATTTCTCATAGTAGGTCAAAAATAAGAATTTTGCACCAACTATAAATTACGATCTCGACCAACATGCCATTCACCATGTAATTCCCTAATAATATGCAAGCGAAGGATAGAATCAGGAATACATAGCTGATTTCCTTTGAATAGAAAACCATCATGTAAAAGAAAACATGACTTCTTCCCCGTTTGCATATCCTGCATAACAACTGAAAAATACGGGTCACTGATTAGCTGCACACCAATGACATCAAGACCTGGTACATCAACTCTCATAGAAACAAGTAGATTATTCCTTCTGCTTAAAGCATCAGTAACTCTGTTTGAAACACCAGTCTTGTGTTTGACCACAAAAGTGAACTTTTCAAGGAAGGCCAACCAGCGCCTATGCTTATGGGATACCTTGTCTTGTGTGCGAATATGCCTTAAAGTGTCATGATCAGTGAACAAAACAAACTCTTTATGGAACAAATAATGACGCCAATGCTTTACAGCTTGTACCACTGCATAGAACTCCAAATCATAAATACTATACCTCAACTTTGGCCCTGTCAATTTCTCACTAAAATAAGAAACAGGCCGTCCACCTTAGCACCCTTAGAAGATGAACTAGTATTAGTCGCCACAAGTTTCTGTTGATTGGACACAGCCTTATTGGCCCCGCTACTCGGTCCAGAATTTCCATCACTAGGCGCAGAAGAATACGAACCGCCCACATGACGGTTTTGTTTCTCAAAAGCCAACGCCCTTTGGTGTGCCTCAGCAATCGTTACAGGATCAAAAAGATTTATAGAGTCCGTAATCTGAATCCTCAAACCCCCAATATACCTAGCAACAAGTTGTTCTTCAGATTCCTGAATATCATTTCGAGCAACCAATTGGTAAAACTCGGTTGTGTAGTCATCAACCGACTTAGACCCATGTTTCAAATTCTGCAAACGCTGGTACATCAAACGTTGAAAATTATGAGGCCAAAAATTAGAACGCATACATCTTTCATTTTGGCCCACGTCAAAATCCTTGATTTTCCAACCATGTTGCGTGTTAGTTTTAACTGTTGCCATCATGCTGATGCCCTACCACGTAACCTGGTAGCAATCAAAGGCACCCGCTTGTTTTCAGGCACCTCTTTGAGTTCAAATACCTCCTCTACAGTAGCCAGCCAGTCAATAAACCCTGCTGGGTTCAAACTAGACCCATCAAACTCTGGGATATCAATTCTAATCCCAGTGTCCCAACATCTATTTCCCTCCTTATGTTCACGCCTTGGTTGCCTTTCTTGTCGCCTTTCTGGGTTCCCTTCGGAAGAGTAACCATCTTCATCATAAAATGGATTGTCAGATCAGACTCGTCTCTATGGTTAGGATATTGCCCTCTATGATTCATCAAATAAGCTATCCGACCAGTCAGTTGATCGACCACTTGATCCAATCGTTGATCCACTATTGCCATAAACCGTTGCTCCAACTCCCGTTCATAAACTTCATCGATTGGCCTGGCGTTTCTTCTCGGAGGCATTTTTGAGCTAGAAATTTGGCTCTGATACCAACTGATGTAATGCACGGAACGAAATCGAAGTATTATCACGTTGATTCTGCGAATACCAATGAAGTACTTCACCCAAACCCCTAAATTCGACCCAAGAGTCATGAATTTGAAAAGACTGAATTTTAATTCTTAATAATGTCAAGTGTCCTTCTACATTACATAAACTCAACTTAAATAAGCAAACAAACATTCAGGATGGGCCTAAAACAAACAACCCTAGGCCAAACAAAAGCCCAAAACAAAACCTAAAAACTAGAAAACATAAAAGTGGCTCAAAAACCCATTTAGAGGTCTTATTTCAGAAAATTAACGAGATAACCCCCCTATGGCCGGTTACCATAACGTGGCCCTCGTTTCCGTGGTCGTTTTGACTGGTAGCACGTCAGAATCAAATACTCACAGCCCAGGTTAGGCCCATTTTCGTGAAGCGCGGTCTTGGGCCTCCAAAAAGAGTAAGGCTCGATCTTCAACACTTGGCCCGCATCACTCCCTCACAGGTAGACAAAATTCACCCTTGAATTCACAGCATGTTCATCATCAGAAGAGTCACCATAATATGGCAACAAACTTTTTACATTAAACACGTCTGAACAACAAATGTGACTAGGCAATTCAGCTTGTAAGCATTGGGGTTTATCTTTGTAACACCCTGAAGTTTTATTTAAACGAAAGGAAAAGAAAACTAAATAGAAAGAAAAGAAAATTGACACAAGTGGAGGGGGATAAAGTGTACAAGGTACAAAACCTTATTATTTTAAGGTTTAAAGGGGCATGGCCGCCCATCCCTTCTTCACCATCTTCATTTGGCTTAAAGGAAGAAAGAAAAGAGAGAAAGCTCTCGGTTCTAGAGAGAGAAAAGGAAGAAGCAGCAGTAAAGGTGAGTTTTCTTTTATATGAGTTCGGTTTCAGCTGGGTTTCGAGTTCTTGACCGAAGTTCTTGGTGTTTAGTGTTTGTTTTCGGGATTTAAGAGCTGAATTAAAGGTGGGTCTCGAACTTGAAGTGTGTTGCTCAAAGGCTGCTCAAGGTGAGTTTCTAGAACCCCTCTTTTTACTGATTTTCAATGTTTTGGGGTTATTATGCATACTAAGTAAATATTTTAAAGGTAACCGTGGGTCTACAGCCTTATGTTCAAAAATGATGTATGTATGCATGTTTTAGAGTATGATTATGGGTTAGTATAGATGTTTAGCACGTTTAGGTGCCCCTGGTATGTTAGATCTATGCTTAGGTAGTGTTAGAATGATAATCGGCTGATGGTTGTTGCAAAGAAAACATTTTAGAATGGTTACAATGGCCCAAAAGGGGCCATGCGCCTAAACAGTGTTCCCAACCGCCCAAACAGTGCCAACCGTCAAAAATTGCCTTAGAAAGTTTCTAAGTCAGACCCAAACGTCTGAATAGTAGCCAACCGTCTGGGACCTCCCCAGATTGGCCGTGTTAGGCCATGCGTCTGCATAGTGCCCAACCACCCAAAAAGGGGCCATGCGTCCAAGTATAAATGATCAAGTGTCCATGCGCCTGCATAGTGGCGAAACGCCCAAATAGGGCAGAACCACCCAAACAGGGCAGAAACGTCCAAACAATGTCCAGGCGCCCAAGTGGTTAAAAACGGCTAAGTGTTGAGACGCCTGAACAGGCGCCATGCGCCTGCATAGTGGCAAAGCGCCCAAATAGGGTAGAAACACCCAAATAGTGCCCATGCGCCCAGAAGCCTTTACACTTAGAATTTTCTGCTGATGCACCTAAGGTATTCCATGTGCCTAGTTTGAGACTTAGGATTTTCTAAGGGGCCTTATGATAAGAAAATGATTGAGATAGGATCTGTTATGATGGCTCATGCTTGATGTGTGCACGATGATGTGATGGAGACCATGATGTGTATGTGTGTGAGTGATATGTTATCTTTCTTCGTTAAAGAGTTTTCAAAACGTACGTATTATGTTTTATAATACATTATGTATGACTTTACGTGGTATAATGTATGAACGAATAAATTAATAAACGTAAAGTATTATGTAACGAAGTGAAAGATGATGATAAAGTACAAAACGAACGAATATGATAAAGTACGAAACGAACAAACACATGAGATAATGAATGGTGAGTATGGAAGTGATGGATGATGAGATCCGTGTCACGTACCCCGGTATTGTGTCAGTCTTTGGACATGAGTCGGGGGTTTGTTTACAGGCCCCGGCACAGTATCAGTCTTCGGACATGAGTCGGGGGTATTGCATGAGAAAAAATAGAGAGATGAGATCTTTGTCGCGTACTCTGGTACTGTGTCAGTCTTCGGACATGAATCAGGGGTTTGTTTATTAGGCCCCGGCACAGTATCAGTCTTCGAACATGAGTCGGGGGTATTGCATGAGACAAGATAATGAGGTGAGAAACTTTGTGTTGCAACAGACTCGGATAGAGTTCAATCCATGTGATTGACTCGAATGGGATCTTTGTCGCGTATCCCGGTGTTGTGTCAGTCTTCGGACATGAGTCGGGGGTTTGTGTACAGGCCCCGGCACAGTATCAGCTTTTGAGCATGAGTCCGGGATATTGCATGAGACAAGATTCGAGTAATGAAGAGTAATGAGTAAAGAAATGAATGAATGAACGAATGATGATGAAGATAATAATAATAATTATTATCAGTATGTATGTATGATGTATGACAATCTGACGAATGTAAAGTACGGAAAGAAAGAGAAAAGAAAGTAAAAGACAGTGAGAAGTATAACAATAAAATATATAGGAAAGTATGAAAGAACGAAACAAATGAAGAACACAGACTGAGTGTACGTATGTTGTGTGACCACGAATGAATATAAAGATAGTTTTTTAAGGAAATAAAGTATTTTATTATAAAAACTAGAACTCACTCAGCGTCACTGACTTTTTGTATGCATGATAGTTGGCAGGTATTTTGTTGATGCTGAGGAGTTGCAGGCATGGATGCATAAGCTACTGGGATCGTTTTGAAGCCGGCATCCATATTTTGACATGTCATTGTATTTTGAGAATGAAAACAAATGTTGTAATGCAATGAAATGATATGTTTTTAGTTATTAATGAAAGTTTTAAATTCCACTGCAAAATAAATGTACGTTTTAAAATGTTTTATTTGCGATGAATGACCAACTGTGAGGTGCCCGGGAACGGGGCCTTACAATCTTCCGCACAATTTCAACAGGCTCAATCTTCTTGGCTGAAAGTTTGTGGTAGTTTCCTACTGAAAAAAGATCTTTGGTTAAAATAGCCCACACGAAATCACCTTATTCAAAAACAACATGTCTACATTTCTGGTCAGCAGCCTTTTTATACTTCACATTGGTTTGGGCCAAATTATCACGAACTGCCTGATGAACTTCATACAACCCCTATATGAAATCTAGAACTTTCTTTGGAACAGTACCATAAATTGGAAGTGACATTAAATCAAGTGATCCTTGGGGCTGAGATGAGTAAACTACCTGAAATGGGCTAAATCCAGTCCGATTAACAGCATTATTATGAGCAAACTCAGCTTGGCATAGTTTTTGGTCCCACGCTTTCACATGATCACCAACCAAAACCGCAACAAATTCCCAAGTGATCGATTAACAACTTCAGTATGTCCGTCTGTTTGGGATGGTAAGCACTACTGAAGTTAAGCTGGGTATTAACCATCTTCCACAGTGCATGCCAAAGTGACTTAGAAAGCAAGTATCTCGATCAGACACAATGGAAGAAAGCACCCCATGCATATGATACACATTAAAGAAAGAAAACTTATGCCACATTAACAGCATCAGATGTCTTCTTGCAAGGAGTAAAATGGACCATCTTGGAAAACCGGTCAACAACCACAAAAATTGAATCATTACCTCTCTGAGTACGAGGTAACCCCAACACAAAGTCCATACTAATATCGACCCATGGCTGCGAAGGAATTGGCAAAGGCATATAGAGGCCTACATTAGTAGTCGTGCTCTTTGAGACTTGACAAATGTGACATCTCTTAACATAACGATCCACTTCCTTTCTCATAGTAGGCCAAAAATAAGAATTTTGCACCAACTGTAAAGTACGATCACGACCAACATGCCCTTCACCATGTAATTCCCTAATAATTTGCAAGCGAAGACTAGAATCAAGAATACATAGATGATTTCCTTTGAACAGAAAACCATCATGTAAAAGAAAATTTGACTTTTTCCCCGTTTGCATATCCTGCATAACAACTGAAAAATACGGGTCAATGATTAGCTGCTCACCAATGACATCAAGACCTGGTACATCAACTCTCATACAAACAAGCAGATTATTCCTTTTGCTTAAAGCATCAGCAACTCTATTTGAAACACCAGTCTTGTGTTTGACCACAAAAGTGAATTTTCAAGGAAGGCTAACTAGCGCCCATGGTTATGGGATACATTGTCTTGTGTACGAATATGCCTTAAAGAGTCATGATCAGTGAACAAAACAAACTCTTTATGGAACAAATAATGACGCCAATGCTTTACAGCTTGTACCACTGCATAGAACTCCAAATCATAAATACTATACCTCAACTTTGGCCCTGTCAATTTCTCACTAAAATAAGCAACAGGTCGTCCACCTTAGCACCCTTAGAAGATGAACCAGTATTAGTCGCCACAGGTTTCTATTGATTGGACACAGCCTTATGGCTCCGCTACTCGATCCAAAATTTCCACCACCAGGGGCAGAAGAATACGAACCGCCCACACGACGGTTTTGCTTCTCAAAAGCCAACGCCATTTGGTGTGCCTCAGCAATCATTACAGGATCAAAAAGATTTATAGTGTCCATAATTCGAACCCTCAAACCCCCGATATACCTAGCCACAAGTTGTTCTTCAGATTCCTGAATATCATTTCGAGCAACCAATTAGTAAAAGTCGGTAGTGTAGTCATCAACCGACTTAGAACCATGTTTCAAATTCTGCAAACGCTGGTACATCAAACGTTGAAAATTATGAGGCCAAAAATTAGAACGCATACATCTTTCATTTTGGCCCACGTCAAAATCCTTGATTTTCCAACCATGTTGCGTGTTAGTTTTAACTGTTGCCATCATGCTGATGCCCTACCACGTAACCTGGTAGCAATCAAAGGCACCCGCTTGTTTTCAGGCACCTCTTTGAGTTCAAATACCTCCTCTACAGTAGCCAGCCAGTCAATAAACCCTGCTGGGTTCAAACTAGACCCATCAAACTCTGGGATATCAATTCTAATCCTAGTGTCCCAACGTCTATTTCCCTCCCTTTGTTCACGCCTTGGTTGCCTTTCTGGTCGCCTTTCTGGGTTCCCTTTGGAAGAGTAACCATCTTTATCATAAAATGGATTGTCAAGATCAGACTCGTCTCTATGGTTGGGAGACTGCCCTCTATGATTCATCAAATCAACCATCCGACCAGTCAGTTGATCGACCACTTGATCCAATCGTTGCTTCACTCTTGCCATAAACCGTTGCTCCAACTCCCGTTCATAAACTTCATCAATTGGCCTGCCGTTTCTTTTCGGAGGCATTTTTGAGCTAGAAATTTGGCTCTGATACCAACTGATGTAGCACACGGAACAAAATCGAAGTAATATCACGTTGATTCTGCGAATACCCGTGAAGTTCTTCACCCAAACCCCCAAATTCGACATAAGAGTCACGAATTTGAAAAGACTGAATTTTAATTCTCAATAATGTCAAGTGTCCTTCTACATTACATGAACTCAACTTAAATAAGCAAACAAACATTCCAGATGGGCCTAAAACAAATAACCCTAGGCCAAACAAAAGCTCAAAACAAAACCCGAAAACTAGAAAAAAACATAAAAGTGGCCCAAAAACCCATTTTGAGGCCTTATTTCAGAAAATTAATGGGATAACCCGCCTATGGCCGGTTACCATAACGTGGCCCTCGTTTTGGCGGTCGTTTTGACTGGTAGCACGTCAGAAACGGAGACTCACAGCCCATGTTAGGCCCATTTTCGTGAAGCGCGGTCTTGAGCCTCTAAAAAGAGTAAGACCCGGTTTTCAACACTTGGACCCGCATCATTATACATGTGAATATGTGATTCTAACCTAGTTAGATAACCTCTCTTGTTTCAATATTTTAAATCATGTGATAAATGATTCAACCCTTGGACCTTTGGGACCTAGTGCACTTAGGGTCTTTTCGTATGTTAAAAAAATAGAAATGAATCATTACAATTATAGTAGCTTTTCTGCTGCTACAAAGGTACAAATTTCTTTCACGAGATAGTGGTAGTTTAACATGACTGAATCGGGGAAATGTAAATCGTTATCGCGTATCATGATGATATCCTTTTGACTCTTTGGAGTCATATTTGGTGTAAATGAAAGATGATGTTACAGACTTAGGTTTTTTGTTTTGGAAGATGTTTTTATATAAGATGGCTGTCTATTAAGGTAGGAAGTATTGGTTGGGAAGTGGACCGGTTTCTTAGTAAGATTTTTAAATCGATGAAATCGCATAAGTCGGTTATACATCATGGTTATTTTGTTGATTGAGATGACCGGCTACATGTTATGCTGTATTTGATGATGTTTGACTTGACTAAGCGTTATCGTTAGTAAGATGGGTTTTTTGTTGTGCTTAATGGTGGTGAATTGAACTTCTCATGTTATGAATGATTGTTATGCAGTATTGAACATCTACCAACTCATGTATGGTATATGTGTAACGATGTTTCTCTTAAATAGTGAGGATTGAAGTCTCATTGTGAGTAAAATAGTATAGCTTTAATAGTAGGTTAGTGGTTTGTGAGTTTCTCTAAAAAAAAATCTAATAACTCATGTTTTATGTTTTCTTTTATTGCCATAGTTATCAAGTATTTTTAGGTTTTTGCAAAGATGTTAGCCGTAAGAGGCTAAGAGCAATCTTTAGTTTATTTAAGGGGTTGTGCTATTTTATTCGGTGCTTTAGTATTTTACGCGGTATTACTAATTTGTTTGCTACTTTAACATAACTCAGAGCATTCATAGTAGCTTTTTTATTTTGATGTACGTATGTGCCCTATATTATGAGAATGGTTGTGTGTAATTGTGAGTGAACAAGAGAAAATTTATGAAGCTTGTATCATGTTTTCTTATATTTGAGGAAACACGATACAACCCTCACAATTTTTTTAATATTTTTGAAATGATTGTGAGTAGAGAGGAAATATAATGATAAAAATAAAAAATATATTATTTAATCAAAAGAGAAAAAAGAACAAAATAATACTTTTAGTGTAAATAAAGAGTAGAGTTGTGAATGCTCTCACCAACAACCACTAACGCCATCATCAACGCTACTGGATTTCATTCTTTTTTTTATCTTTTTTAATTATCAAACAACATAAAATAATAATTCGTTTTATTTTCATAGCATCGTCCAACAAAAAAAATATAATTGTAATGATTCATTTCTATTTTTTTAACATACGAAAAGACCCTAAGTGCACTAGGTCCCAAAGGTCCAAGGGTTGAATCATTTATCACATGATTTAAAATATTGAAACAAGAGAGGTTATCTAACATGGTTTGTTTAAATTCGGATATTTATATTTTTGAATATTTGTATTTTAGATAGTGGATTTCAATATTTAAATTTAAATTCAAAATTTTAGATATTTGATTATTAAAAAATATATTTAATATATTTATAGAAAATCAAAAGTGTTTTAAAAAAAATTTAGGTAACTGAATTCTATAAACAAATATTTAAAAAAATTTGAAAATTTTAGTTAACATTTATTGTCTAAAAGTTTTCAAAAAATATTTCAAATAACTTAGATATCTGAAATCTTCAAAACACTATCCGAATTCAAATCCAACAATTTCTGATATATCGGATTCAGAATTTCAGGGAATTTATGTTTGGCTTAATCCTTTTACACACCCTAAGTTCTTAGGAACACTTTTTGTTCACCAAGCACACATAAGAAGACAAATTTATATTATACTAATTATCAACCTTTGTATATATGTTGTATCTTATGTATAATTTTCAAAAAAAATTGACTTTTTACTTTTAACCCAAAGGTTTTCATAGTTTGCAAAGTAACCTTCCAAAATTTAATTATTTTTACTTTAAACCCAAAACTAATTATCTTTTACAATTTGATCTCATAAAATTGTATACTTTTAACTTGGTCCTATACTGTGCATATTTTGTAAATTTTCGTCTTACGTTCGTTGTAGGTTTTGCAAATTAACATGA
This sequence comes from Flaveria linearis, assembly GCA_024085815.1. Classification (NCBI taxonomy): domain Eukaryota; kingdom Viridiplantae; phylum Streptophyta; class Magnoliopsida; order Asterales; family Asteraceae; genus Flaveria; species Flaveria linearis. The sequence continues at coordinate 13,632,122 of CM044009.1, forward strand.
CAGAAACATGCATGTGCGATTCACTAATTTTACATTTAGTTCTAAATTCTATGAGTTGACGCAACGTGGTTTATCGTTTTTACATCTATTTTCCCATTTAATTAATAGATTTGTCGCAACGCGTGAGTCTTAAATCGACTTAATTATATTTTTATATATTTTACGCTTTGGTGTTATTTTTTCGTATTAATACAACACCACAGTTTCAATGTTGATGGTCATTAATGGTGATATGATATTGATGTTATTTTACATGGTTTTACCCCCCCCCCCCCCCAACCCCAACCAACGCGGGGAGTTTAATTCTATTAAGGAATTATATTCTTTTTTTTCTTTACTAGGTTTTGTCATGATAAGATTAACCTGGTAAGGTTAAAAAGGACATAATCTTTTAGATAATATACATTAAAGAGGAATTTCATAAATAATTATAAAATAGAAACACTATTTCATTAACAAAAAATATTTCAACAGAAGATAACTAAGGGTAGAGATTAAATAGCATCTAAGTTATTCAATAAATGATTTTAAGATGCATAAACAAATAGAAATATAAAAATCTTCCTAACCAATTGTAACTTCTTGATTCTTTATAAGAAAACAAATTATCGATTTTATGTGTTGAGATGCATACACATATTACATAGAAGACCTCTATGTACAATAATATATGTCAAATTACGCCTCTGTGATCTTCTTCTTGACCGACTCTATGTTTGAGGTTAACTCTTTCCTGCTTGACTGAAAGTCCCATAAGTGCCAAGTTAGTTATCTTCGAAGTAAAGAATTTGGCTTCGATTATAAGAAAATTAGTTAAAGTACTAATAATGTAAACATAACTACCTTGGTGGTTAAAGTATTAATTATTAATTACAAATTTTACAAACTAAAACTGAATGGTTTAACTTTGGGAGATTGAAAAACAACTCGAAACTGGATATCAAAAGACGGTATAATCACTGAAGGGAAAACGAAAAATCTGGTTTATATCAAACAATACGTCCTTTCATAACGAGAAAGATGAATATGTTCTAGGTAGGTGTGAATTTCTGACATAATACGAAAAACGTGGTTTGTATTTTAACATATATAACAGTTAAAAACTAATTAATCCATTAGTCAGCAAAATCTTACCTCAAAGAGAAGATATCTGTAGATAAACCACCCAGAATATCCAACTCCTACCAACTCCATTATATTGGGAAGCTGATGTATTATCAAGAAATATCAAGTTAAATGAACACACATGACTTTATAAATCTCATGTAATAAATAAATAATTTTATCGCGCTTGATTACACAAATAAATAATTTCCATGAACCAAATGCACCTGAAGTGTTTCAAAGGTTTATAAGCATGATTGTTGAGCAAAATGAAGCAGAAACATCGATAAAAATGGTCAAAACATACAAGTAGGAAACTTACCAATGGAACTTTGTTAATGGCACCAATAACAACTGAAGATAGCCACACTGCAAAAGCTCCTCCTGCTCCAAATATTATAACTGTTGCCTTGTTTTCAACTGCATCCCACTATATACAACAAGAATGTAAAGGGAAAACAAGATTTAGCAGCACATAACATATAAGAGAAAATCAAGTACCATTTTGAAGTGTAACGTATACCTTTTCCTTTAGGTCGTTGAACAATTCATTCGTATCAATGGAGGATGATGCATCTTCTGATGCCTTGACACGAAACATAGCTGACCTCCTTGACTCTGCCGCATTATCATGAAATCAAACACGATAAAATACTTATTGAAGATTTTACTTGAACCAAAACACAGATAAGCATCTTCTGATGCCTTGACACGAAACATAGCTGACCTCCTTGACTCTGCCGCATTATCATGAAATCAAACACGATAAAATACTTATTGAAGATTTTACTTGAACCAAAACACAGATAACTTTTGGCAGTTAAGATAATGCAATGGAATCTAAAGATACATAGGACTTTGTTCCGTTTGATAGTTCAACAAGAGTTGAAGATCCTTGCTGGATCAAGATTTCCCAGCTTAAGATGCTTCAAACGATACAATATAACAATAATCACAAAGAATTTGTTGCGAGGGTTTCACAGTTTTTATTGGAATTTTTTAAAATTCAAAATATAAAAAATACCCTTCTTCCTTCTAAAGAATATCCAACAAATACAAGGTACAGAAAGGAATTGTCTCAAGCTTTTAAAAAAAGAGCCAACCAAAATTTGTTCAACCTATTTTCAAAGGGTGAGGCTTTTAAATCATCTTGATTTTCTGTTCCAAGCCAAACACCTTGCTTTTTTTGTTTCAAACCAAACAGCTTGCTTTTTTGTTTCAAACCAAACCCAATGGAAAATGGGCATCCTAACACGTAACCTTTAACCACAAAAGACCAACACGTATATCTGTGGATTCGGTGGACAATGTGTAATAGGTACCCGACGAGTACGCAACCAGGTATGGGACATGGTTTCATCATCAAGTATGAGATTGGTGTCATCAAAACCTGTCGCATACCCCGCCCATTGCCATCCATATTAACAAGCAAACATGTATAAATACTAAAAAGGTTAGATGCACAAAGACCATTGTACTTGCACGTTCCGTCAAAAATGCTGATTCTTGAAGTGCAATGCTTTCCTTTTAAATTCGTTATGAGAATAACAATATCTTTAGAACAGAAAGCCAAGTACACTAGTCGGAAAGCCGAAACAATTTTGATTTAAACCATTGTCAAGAATCAAGATAATATCAACTAATCACACACAAATTCTAAACCTTTCATGTATTAAATGGTGCAGCCTGAAAGCTCAGTTTCCTACTTTCATCATCTAGATTGTCTAGACTAATTCAATTTGAAATCAGCCCACGACTTGGGGAACTCAGTTAGTTTTGATCAAAATTATATCTAACATTGTTCCTACAAAGGCTAAAACTTTCCCTCAATGAATCATCCTTTCTATCACAATTCAATCACATATAACAAATACCATCACAGATACACAAAACCCCACTTCAAAACCCAAAATCCAAATCACCCCAAACCCCTAAAGCTCTCCAAACACATTTACACATCAAATTATCCACTGTCAACCAAGTGTTCGACGAAATGCCTGAAAGAAACAAACAATACCCATTACCTGAAACCCGCTTGAAGGAGGTTCCAAACGGTCGAGGTGGAAGATTAGGTAACAAGATGGCAGTAGACACCATTGAAGGGGATGTAGCCACCGCCACCGTCGCCATTTGAATCGTTAGTTGGTGGCTTTACAGATGGAAAAAAAGGTTGCGGATGATGGTATATACTCAAATATCAAAGATCAAATGTATGAATTTTCACATCCACAATTGGCAATATTTATTCTACTCTTGAAAAAATGTAGGTGATATCAGTGCGACACGTCGATAGATTGAACCTCATGGTCTGCTGATTCCGAGGCCCTATCCTCACAACCCAACAACATTTGATAGGTTTTTGTATAATTAGTGGTGGTCTCACTCTCTAAGGTTAGATCATTGTTGAACTTTTTCTTATTTATACGAGTAAATTACAGAGATAGTTCTTATGATTTTGTTAAAATAGATTTGGTCTTTAAATTTTTAAAATTATAAATATAGTTTTTAATATTATAATTATCTTTCATTACTAGTCCATACTCTGTTAGTTTTATTAGAGCATTCACAGTCCATTTCTTATCTTTATCCATATAATTACACTAAAAATCACTACTTCTTCTCTCTCCTTTCAATTAAATAATATATTTTTATACCTTTTTCATTACCTTTTCTCTCTCCTTCACTCACAACCACTTTCAAAAATATTAAAAAATTTATAAGGATTGTACAGTGATTCTTCAAATATACCAATCCACAATAACATTTTCTCTCTCCTTCACTCACAACCGCTCAAAATCATTCCATATAATATACCAAACACACTCACATGATTATAGGGCACGGGTTGTGAATGCTCTTAGTAATGTTAAATTTGTCAAAATAACTATTTTACTTATAGGATCATGAATGTAATTTCATTTTATTATAATTTTTTATTATAAATATGTTTATTATTAAATACATAAATAAAAAAATATATTAAAAAATATCTTCTTTTAAATATTTGGTTTATAATTTTTCTTAAAACCAATATGCAAGGTTTTATTAAACCTTTATAAAAATGTATTCTTTTATAATGACGTTTAAAACCGAATTGGTTTTAAAAAATGTTAAAAAACTAAGAATTTGTTTAAGAAAAGATGTTTTAAAAAATGAAGGGTTAAAAAAAAGAATTTTAGAAAACCAACCAGTTCAAAATCAAAAGTTTTAGAATGATATATAAAAATGAACGGTCTAAAAACCAAACATTTTAAAAAAACATGTTTTTAAAAAGTTTTTACTTTGTATACTTAAAACAAATTTTATTAAATAATAATCTTATTGAGAATGAAATTATAAAAAAATTTGAAAAACAAAAATCTAAACTTTTCTTAAATAAAAAATACTATAGTTTAAAAGATAAATTAAATAAATGGCTAATGGGAGTAAAATGCTAATTTTTATAATATTAAACATTACTAACGGTTGACTAACAGACTTAGGGATCATAAATGAAAGAGAAAGAAATCTTAAGGACTATATTCAAATATTTAAAACTTTAAGGATTAAATTAAAACTTTTAACAAAACCACAGGGACCATCTATGTAATTTACTCTATTTATATTTTTATTAAGTTAAAATTTTAAAAAGTGTTTTTCGTGTGTGATGTGTACGTTGACATTCTAGACATATGGTTGAACTTTAGACACATTATTTTAATTGATTTAGACGTATTATTTTAAGTTGCAACTAGTTTAGACAAGTTATTATCAAAAATATATCAACATTTTTAGAAAAAAAGTTGTTTTATACGTGTGTGTATATACACACTCAAGCTAAGATAATTGAAATCTTAATTTTGTGGTGTTAAATCCGTAAAATCATTTTTCAATCAAGAGTCAAGTTTTTTTTACTAATATTAAAATGGTTCTACTTTAGATGTAAAAGTTTTGAGAGACTAAATACCGCTTTATGCAGAACTTTGGAGAGCTTTTGTGAATGTTTGCTAAAGAATTGGCCTCATTTAGAGTCATAAAAAGGAGTAGAAGGGTTATTGCCATGATTTGGGTTTAACGTGCACATCAAGTGATGCCTGAGTGGGGTAGTTTAAAATAATCAGTGCGGAACTTGAGCGAAAGCTTAAGGGGGTGAGGGCGAAAGTAAACTATTTTATGGGGGGACGGACTCTATATTTATTAAAAAATTTCACTACCGGACCGAAAATTTACACTATTGAGCCGAAAATTTACACTACTGTTGAAAAAAAAGAGCCCCCGCCCCCTATGAAGCTTCGCCTTTGAAAACAATTATATCATGCAATTGTAGTCTATTTAATAGTTAAAAATTAATGTTTCTTGAGCATACTAATATTTTATCATTATTTCCCTTTGTAATCGGAGAATTCGCCCGTCTCGAATCTAGCCAGTTACCTTTCTTTATCAATGATTAGTTTCCACAAAGTCTAGATCTTATTATTGCTTCCATTATCGGGAAATGATGACATCTTTTACCCAAAGTAATCCACTCGAGGGCAATGGTTCTAACCTCTATTCTATTGTTGCCTAATTGGCAACCATTGCTACCTGATCATGTGTGTCATATTATATATGAGACGTGTTGGTGCTTATGCGTTAAGGAAAACAAGAAGGTACAATTTGTATCCTATTGCAAAGTATTGGATGCATATCAAGAATAGCCTTGTTAAGTACTTAATAACGATTGAAGATATCTTATTACTGTATTTATAGCGACTAAAGGTATCTTATTGGTTTACGTAATTCTCGAAGAAGATCTTTGTATTATTACTTGAACATATTCAAGTTTCCAAACAAACATAGATAACTTTGACAATCTTTTCTACTAAAGTAGCCTTTCTACTTAACTCACTAGATGCTTTCTACTTAACTCACTAGATGGGCTTTTTTCTTATTCCTTAACTTTTTATTTCATCAACAGAAAAATTATACTTATTTCTTAACTTTGTATTAGTCTACGTCCTTTAACTAAAGTAGCGATATTAACTTTCTACTTAACTCACTAGATGGGACTATATTTTATTTAATCAGTCACATCATATCTCTACTTTTACTTATAAAGGGGTGTGTTTGTCATAGGAGGTATATTTAACCTCATCCTATATAAGATTGACCTATATGCCGGATCTATTTGGTAATTTAAGTAACATGTGCATCTTTGTTTAGATAATGTAGTAGATTACTTATCGGTGATGACACTTGAATGATTCATGACCTTTAGGTATCTTCAACATTATGACTTAACTCCACTTCAACAATTCTATTGAGTTGTAACAATGCATCAAAAGCTTCATCGTCATAACTTGATAAACATGATGGATTTGAAAGAGATCTTTGACATAAACTTGAGTTCAAATTTAAGATGGATTAATTACAGAATGATGTGACAAATTTAATAAAAGTTCAGTTAGTATGCATAGGTCACTACAAGGAAGAAGACCAATAGCGGCGACACATGTCGTGTCGCCGCTATTGGTGGGCATTTTCGCCGCTATTAGTAAGAGTCGCCGCTAATGACTCGTCGCTAATGCATGTCTAGTCGCCGGTGAAGAGTCGAATTGTCGTCGCTAAAGGTGTCGCCGCTAATACGTTTGTTGCGGCGACAATGTCGCCGCTATATATGCTACAAAAAATTCCGGGGGAAGGACTTTTAGCGGCGACATTTGTCGCCGCTAATAGTCAATTTTTCATTTTAAATATATTTTTTATTTTTTTTAATTTCTATTTTTATAAACCGAATAAACCTGTGTAAAAATAAACCCAGATTTCCAGAATTCTCAAAAACACAAATAACATAAACATACAAATAGTATTAAGAAGTACATTACGAGGTTTAACTGAATATGCTAAATACATATAGTTTAACTTCAAATGTCGTTAAAATAAACTTAAACTACTTAACCGCTATCCTATTCATTGTCCTCGTCCTAATCATCGTCATCAGCTTGTTATGTGCCTTTTTGAGAGTCAATAAGTTGCGTAATTTACAAAATAAAGTTTGTATTTTGAAACAGACTTGCGACTTGAGCCTACAAAACAAAACATACATTATAAGTTGTTGTATTTTGACAAAGTATAAATTATAAGATCACACATTCAACTTTAAGTATATAATGTGTTGTTCTATCATTTTGATCCATTTCAACCAAAATGTACATAATTCAACTTAAATTTAACTATTTTGATCCGTTTAAGATAAACCAATAATGATACAGTTAACACCTTAAAGTTTAAGCAGATAAAGTTTATTTTTACCCATTTTGACCCGTTTCAACTCAATTAGCGTGGTTTTTACTATATCAAGTGTGTTTGTATCATTTTGATCCGTTTCAACCAAAATATACATAATTCAACTTAAATTTACCTATTTTGACCCGTTTAATATAAACCAACAATGATACACTTAACACTTTCAAGTTCAAGCAGTTAAAGTTTATTTTTACCCATTTTGACCCGTTTTAACTCAAATTAGCATGGTTTTAACTATATCAAGTGTGTTTGTATCATTTTCTGAAGAACAACAGCTGAAGATATCAACTGAAGGCAAAAGCTGAAGTCAACTGCTGAAGACAACAGCTGAAGCCAACAGCTGAAGACTATCTTCCGAAGACAAAGTCTGAGCTTCCGAAGACAAAGTCTGATGAAAGAGCTGAAGACAAAGTCTGAGCTTCCGAAGGCAAAGTCTGATGAAAGAGCTGAAGACAAAGTCTGAAAGCTTCCGAAGACAAAGTCTGATGAAAGAGCTGAAGACAAAGTCTGCTTTCGAAGACAAAGAAAACTCCAAGCCTCGAAAGAAGCAGTCTTCCGAAGTATAAGTGCCTTCGGAAGAAGTTATACCTCCGAAGCACTTTATCCTTCGGAAGACAATGCTATATCCAGCAGATAAAAGTATGGTCCCTGACAGTCCACTACAGACCTCTGATACAACATGGCACCTTCCTAAAAAGCCATGTTGTTGACCATACTTTATTCTACTGTTCACCTTTTTATGATAGTACATGTTACCAACTTTAGTTGGTGATAAAAGGTAAGTCAGGGACATGTCCTGACTACCAACTCTCAGGCAAAATGTCTGAAAGACCTCACCTAGAGTCTTGTAGTATAAATGTAAGGTTAGAGGTGTCCAGCTGGTATCAAAGTATACCCGGCTGTAGGTAGTATTATATATATCTTCTCCATGTAACTCATTAGATAAGCAATTTGAGTCCAAGATTCTTGTAATCCTTTGAGTTGAGAAGCAATATATAAAAGTACCTTGAAAATTTACTTCCTGTGTTAATTTTCTTACTGCTTCTTACTTGTTATATTGTGATCAACTCTTCATAGACTACTTGCTGAGTGTTATTCACAGTGAGTTGAGAGAAAAACCACCCATAATCGATCCTGCAATTGGTATCAGAGCTCCAGGCTCTTGATTGTGAGATCTTACCATCCAAATCAACCTGTTTTTCACTCCTCACTTCAAACCACTCACTCAAATGGCCGCTCTCTCCAAGGCTGATATGGAAACCAGTACCATGACCAAGTCCCCAATGATCACCCCTGAAGACTTTGACACATGGTGTATCAGAATGGAAGGCTTCATCAAGTGTCAAGATTCAAGGATGTGGGACTCCATTGTCAATGGTACTTTCATACCAAGCACTACTTCTGCCACTGGTAATCGCATCATTCCAAAAGATGTGGATTATTACTCAGAGGAAGACAGGAAGAGAATAGAGCTAGATCAAAGTGCTATGACTTCTCTCCAAACTGCTCTCCCAAACTCCGTCTACAGACGCTTCAAGAAGTGCAAGACTGCTAAAGATTTATGGGAAGCATTGAAGCTGATGTATGAAGGATCCAAGGAAACCCAAGAGAACAAGAAGGATCACTTGAAGCAGCAGTTTGAGAACTTTACTTTCAAGGCTGGTGAGACCTTGACTCAATAATACTTCAGGTATGTTGAGATAGTAGATACTCTGGTGGATATTGGAGTAGCTCTTGAGAACAGAGACATAGTTAGGAAGTTCATGTCTTCCCTTCCTAAACTATGGACTCACTACTGTGTTGTCATCAAGAGAACTTCGGACCTTAAGACTCTTACTCTCACAGAGTTGTATGGTATCCTGAGTGCATTCCAGATGGAGATGAACATGCAGAACTCCTCTGATCACTCCAATAACCAGCTGAGTTCAGCCCTTCATGTGGTTGAAAGGTAAATCATAGACCCACAACATCAGTTGCTATGTTACCCTGACAACTCACATAGTGGACCCTACATTACTCTACCTGAGACTCCAAAGTCTCAAAAGGTTCAACATAACTCCTTTCAGGATAGTTGTGCCTTTGTCTCTGGAAGTGGACACTCTGGTGATTTTCAATACTGCTTTGATAATCTTGAGTGCTTCAGTCCAGATGATGTAGAGTATGTGGACATTGTCCAGTAAATGGCTCTTTTAACTTATAGAGCGAAGAAGTTCTTCAAGAGAACTGGAAGGCAATTCCCTCAAAACCCAGTCAATAGCAAGTTTGGGTTTGATAAGAGCAAAGCAAAGTGTTATAACTGCAACCAACTTGGTCACTTTGCTAGGGAATGCAAGGCTCCCAAGAACAACCCGGGAATCCCACAGGCCTCCACACATCCCACTGCTTCAAAACATGAAGAGAAGTCAACTGAAACAGCTGCTGTTGCTCAAGAAGTTGACTGGAGCTTCATGGTACAGGATGTGACTCCCGCTCAAGCACTCATGGCCGGAACAGATGATGATCAGGTATATGAACATCTTTGTACTGCTGCCTGTATTGCTAAAGTTAAACTCTATAAAGATTACATTTCGGAAATCAGATCTGAGGTTGAGTCTTTAAATGTGCTAAAATCTGATTTTAAGAGAGCTGAATCTGACTATCAAAAGAAAATTGAAGAGTTAGAGAAAACTATGTCTCTTTTAAAACATGAAAAGACCAACTATAAGACTCAAATCAAAGATCTGATATCCAAACTATCTGAAGTTCAAGCCCAGTTGGTCACCGCTGAGGCTCAGGCCAGGAAGCAAGCTATTGCTAAGCAAAGCTTCCAAACTATTCTTGCATCAACCTCTCATTCCAAAATGTTTTATCAAAACAAAGAAGGGTTGGGAACCAATGAAATAGCTCCACCACACTCTTATGAGTCTATTAGACTACCTAGATGTGGTACTGAAGAGCAAGAGGTTCCAACTGCTGACCCTTCTCCATTGGAACTAAAGGATGAGACAAAAATAGTGGCACCACAGGGGAGAAACTGGAGGATACACTCATCTCCACCTGTGAAGACCAAATCCTAACCACCAAGGCAAGAAGAAGCAGAGCTAAAGCTGCTAGAAGGACTGCCAAGAAGGTTGCAGAGTCCAAGCTTAAGATTGACCCAAAGCAAAAGGGTGTTCATTTCTGCCGGATTTCAAGTGGTAGGTACTCCCGATTTAGGAAAGGAGTGTAGTACCAGCACTCCTGTCCTACTAAAGGATCAGAAGTTGAAAGGGAAAGTTGTTGATGAAGAGAAGAAACCTAAGAAACAGCAACCTGCAAGTTCCCAGAAAACTAACATTGCATGCATAATGTGTGGTCTGCACAACCACATGGCTAAAGATTGTTACTACAATCCAGCAAGCACACATTATGCAAATAATGTTAGAAAAGAAGGAGTCAGAGAAGGTTTCTCAGTTGGACCACTTCAAAAGGTCCAAATGATGAAAAAGGGAAAGTTGGTCTCGGAAGCCAAGTTGCTTTCGGAAGAAACTACTTCTTCCGAAGGGAAAATGGCTTCGGAAGCCAAACCTTCTAAGGTTCGGAAGAACAAGAAGGCTCCCTTGAAACCATCTCAGAAGAAGACTACTTCGGAAGAAAAGGTGGTAAAGGCTTCTTCCGAAAAGAAAGAAGCTTCGGAAGAAGACCATGCTGCAAAAGCTTCAACAAGCTCATCCTCAAAGATCAACCAAGGGATGGATTGGAAGATCAAGGAAGACGCTACAGCCCAAACCTCTTCTTCAACAATGACCTCTATTGAACCCAAATGCATATCTTTTGGTTCAATTATGTCACTATCGTTGGAAGAGCCCAAGACCAGCAAGGCTTGAGCTTCCAAACAAAACTAACCATCTCATCTTATGTGCAGGGACGTCCATTTGACAAGAACAACAATGTCTGGATTGTAGATAGTGGATGCTCCAGGCACATGACAGGGAACAGATCTCTCCTTCAACAATTCCAGAACTTTGATGGAGGGCATGTCCAATTTGGAGGTGAGGCCGGAGGATATATTTCTGGCAGAGGAAGTATATCTAATGGCAGAATAAACATTGACAAAGTTCACTTTGTCAAACAGCTTGAGCACAATCTGTTAAGTGTTTCTCAATTCTGTGACCAGAAGCATCAGATGCTTTTCACAGAACATGAGTGCATTATCCTCAAACCAGGGATGACAATTCCTCCGGAATTGGTGCTTCTTAGATCTCCCAGGAAAGGGGATATGTACAATCTAGATATGAACAATGCTTCTCCTATGGGTGAAGTATCATGCTTTCTTTCCAAAGCTGATAGTGATGAGTCAACGCTATGGCATAAACGCATGTGTCATGTGAATTTTAAAACAATGAATAAATTGGCTAAAAATAACTTGGTACATGGTTTGCCTAAAAAGGAATTTGTCTGCAAAGATAACTGTGTTGCATGCCTGAAAGGGAAACAACACAGATCATCTCATAAATCCAAATGTGTTAACTCTATCACTACTCCATTACACTTACTGCACATGGATCTCTTTGGACCCACAAGTATAATGAGCATTGGAAGGAAATCATACTGCCTTATGATAGTTGATGATTTTACAAGATTTACCTGGGTATTCTTTTTAAGAAGTAAAGATGAAACTGCTGAAACTTTAAAATCTTTTATTGATCACAAGGTTAAGATCATTAGAAGTGATCAAGGGACTGAGTTTAAGAGCTTTGCTTTTGACTCATTCTGTGACTCAAAAGGGATTGCCAGACAATATAGTGCTCTCAGAACTCCTCAACAAAACGGTGTTGCTGAGAGGAGGAATAGGACACTTATTGAGGCTGCTCGGACCATGTTAGCTGATTCAAAGCTGCCTCTAACATTCTGGGCAGAGGCAGTCAGCACTGCATGCTATGTGCAGAACAGGGTTCTTATAGTTAAGCCCCATGGAAAAACCCCTTATGAGTTATGGAACAAGAGGCCACCGTTCATTGGCTTTCTAAGGTCCTTTGGCTGCAGGTGTACCATACTTAACACAAAGGACAACTTAGCAAAGTTTGCTGAGAAGTCGGATGATGCTATCTTTGTTGGATACTCTTCTAGCTCCAAAGCTTATAGAGTATACAACATCAAGAATCAACAATTTGAGGAGTCATCCAACATAGTTGTTAATGAGCACACTCCTTGTGTTAGGGGGAATGGACCTGATTATATCTTTGATTTAGAATTGTTTCCAAACTATTCTAAACCATCTTGTGAGAATGTTTCAGCTGGAACAGGTGCTCAAGGTGATGCTGATGCTGATGCAGATCAACTATTTGAGCTTCCCAGACCTCGTCCAAATTCTCCAAGAGCTGAAAGGCAACAAGCTTCAACCATTCACAGGTCTGATAGTGTAACTATCTCTAGGAATAGTGAAGCTTCAACAAGTGAATCACTTGATCAACCTCAAAGCTCTTCAGGTGATCCATTACAACACCAGGTTGAGGGAAGTAGTATTCTGAAGGAACAGGCAACTGTTAATACTACTTCACAACCAACCATTGATGATGTTTCTCAATCATTCAATCAGTCCTCATTGAATGACTTTGAAACAGCAGTTGGACAGAGTAATCCAGTTCCTGATCAGAATATGTCCAATATGGACTTATCTTTGCAACAGGAAGTGATTCCTCGCCTTAGGATTCACAACACTCATCCAACTGAGAACATCATAGGGAATGTCTCTGAGGGTGTGAGAACAAGAGGACAAACTCATCATGGGAATGTCTGCTTGTACTCATGCTTTTTGTCTCAGATGGAACCAAAGAAGGTAGAAGATGCCTTAAAGGATAGTAGTTGGGTTGAATCGATGCAGGAGGAGCTGCTTCAATTCAGAAGACAAAAGGTCTGGAATCTATGCCCACTACCATCTGGTCAAGTACCCATAGGCACTAAATGGGTATTCAGGAACAAGAAAGATGATAGAGGCTTGATTATCAAGAACAAGGCAAGACTAGTAGTTCAAGGATACACCCAGGAGGAAGGAGTAGATTATACTGATGTCTTTGCACCTGTTGCAAGACTTGAGGCAGTTAGGATCTTCCTAGCTTATGCTGCATCCAAGAACTTCACAGTCTACCAACTTGATGTCAAGTGTGCTTTTCTATATGGGGATATAGATAGGGAAATCTATGTATGTCAACCTCCAGGATTTGAAGACCCACAGCACCCCAACTATGTGTGCAAACTAGATAAAGCTCTATATGGGCTGCACCAAGCACCTAGGCTGTGGTATGAGACCTTGTCTCAGTTTCTCCTGAAGAATGGATACACTAGAGGTACCATTGACAAGACTCTTTTCATCAGAAAGAGTGGAGAAGACATTTTGCTTGTACAAGTCTATGTTGATGACATCATATTTGGTTCTTTAAACGACCAAATATGCAAGGACTTTGAAAGCATTATGAAGCAGAAGTTTTAGGTGAGTTCCATGTTAAAAATAGACTTTTTCCTTGGAAATCAGGTGAAACAGATGAAGGAAGGGTTCTTCATAAGTCAATCTAAGTATGTCTCCGACATCTTAGATAGATTTGAAATGAAGGATTGTGATGCGGTGTGAAAGTATATATATTTTGATAAAGAATTTTCGCACAGATTCAGTTTTAAATGGTTGTTACTACTACTAACTACACACACAAAAGGTAAGTGCACCTATCGTGAGGTAATATAGTGATGGTAAGAACCGAGTATCAATCCGTGGACACACTAAGACTACTCAACAATCCTTGTAATTGACTATCAATTTTTGTTTAAGAGAATGATGAATTGCATTGATATAAGTTAGGGTTTTAAACTAACGATAAAAATAAGAAATAAAGTAAAACAAGTTGAAACTTTTGGATTTAGAATCAAGGGATAAAGGCTATCATCCTAACTTGGATTACACTTATGTAATTGTGATGAAGTGATGGTGTGATTAAAGATATTGAATAAAGTAATTGTGTTAACGTTTATAAAGATGAGCTGGCGCGATTTCTCGTCTATCCGCTCCGTAGTGACCAAACCAACACAGGCTGAGATTTACTGCTTAGGTCAAGGCCCTAGTGATGTAGGTAAATCTTTTGTGCCCTTTTCGACATACGATTTCTGAAAACATAACTTAATGTAAGAAAAGAGTTGATCAAGTTCTATTCTAACATACCATTAATTTTAGAAAACCATAACAATTACTGTAGATTTCTCAGACTAATAAAAGGGAACCCGTAAATGATTAGAAAGTTAAGGTCTTATGATTTCTAATAATCATCTCTAGTTAATTAGCCATAGTTGTTATGAATAAAAGTTGATCATACGTTTTTCAACCGTGTATGACAATCACAATTACAAACCATAAACTTATAACCCCCCGTTCAAATGTAGGTGCTACCCATCGAAAGTTTTCCCAAGACCACCATAACATTAACACAATATTTATCACACCATTAATTCATCACAAATTACATAAGTTTCATCCAAGTAGGATGATAATAAGAGTTTAGCTCATGACGAGCTGTAATGTAACAAACAACATAGAAGATAGATATGGATTCATTGATAAAATAGAACAATCAAACCAATGATCCACAATGGATGGTGTTTAGATAATCCCGAGCTTCTTCCAAGTGTTGTATGCACCTCCCGAGCCTCCAAATAGTCTTCAAAACTTGATTCTGAGAGAATTCTGCAGAGTGTCCCTTCCACCAAAAGCTTGCAAAATGAAGAGCTTGGACCTCTATTTATAGGCTTCTCGGAGTGTTTAAGCACGGCCCCGTGACAAAAAGGCACGGCCCCGTGTTAGTACAATGCTTACGAAAATTGGTCGGTTCGTACGTGCAGGAGCTGTCGGGGCACGGCCCCGTGACAAAATAGGCACGGCCCCGTGAAAGGGGGTATCACGGCCCCGTGGTCATATGGGGCACGGCCCCGTGATCACTTTTGGGGGACAGTACTTTTGTCCTGTCAGATGTCCAATCACGGGGGTGTGCCAAATTAGCACGGGGGCGTGTTTCAGGCAAGGCATGGGGGCGTGCTTAATGAGGCATGGCCCCCTGCTTGGAGCTTTAAGCTTGGGTTTCTTCAATTTCTTGTCCATTATGCTCCTTTTGTCCATCTTGCTCTTCACAACACCTGAAAACACAATTAAAAGATTTTAAGTACGTAATCACCATATTTCGGGAGGAATCAAGAAATAAATGATGTGCTTTTGATAGTGTTTATATGTGTAATTTGGAGCACATCAAATATCCCCACACTTAAACTTTGCTTGTCCTCAAGCAAATCACTTAAAATGACAACTCCACCAAAAACCAAATAAAACAAAAGATAAATATGTCTTTCGGGAAATATGCAAGTAAAAATATTTTCATCCAAATGCAAACATTTTAAGCATGTATAGAATGATATCCTAGCAAGCAATAGGATTGTTAGTAAAGATTATAATCATGCAAAATCCACACTCCTCACAAAATACTCTCACGCTCGGCTGAATATATGGAATCATACATAAGATGAAGTATGACTAATACGCTCATTTCGTAGCATGAATACGTGTGGAATCATAAGCTTGCTAAGGGATCAATTCTCCACCTACTTAGATATTTACTTGCATAAATCATTAGGTCTTTTGATGGGTTGTAACTTGGCTCCGGCTCGGGTGTGGAATGTTTGAAAAAAGTGGCTAAATGCTAAAGACGAAGGTCTTGGTTTATTTTTCTAACATAAACTACAAGGAAAGCAGTAAAAAGTTCCCTATACAATACTTCAAGCTAGAAGGGATATGCTAACTTGAGGACTCGTTTAAGGTCAGATTGTCAAGACCATATTTTGCTTTCAGGAACCTTACTTCATCCTTTACCCGAAGATACACAAAACTATCCTTTCGTAAGGATCGTTCGGCTTGAAGCCTAATAGCACCCAATCGGATCAGTTCTGTGTATTCGTATTGGGATTCAGTTTGGTTCTTTTTGCATTTTCCATCGTGTGACCAATTTTCACAATTCGGGCATCTTTCGTATCTTTTTGCCCGTCTCTTTATGGCGCTTTTTGAAATTCCACAAAATGGCGGAACTTGTTCCTTTTTTCGCCATTTCTTTCTTGCGTCGTACGTGAGGTTGTAAATTTGTTCGCGGATTTTCGGGGGAAGTCCCGGTTTTGCGTGATGAAGGCAACAAAGCAAATTAAAATCAAAAGAATGCATTCCAGTTCTTTTAGGTCTGCCGGTAAAAGACCAAATTTTTCTTTCTTTTTTCTCTTTTTTTCTTTTCTTTTCTTTTCCTTTTTTTTAAATAAACCAAAATCGTGTCTTTAACGAAAAATGGGTTTTGTTGAAGGCTTTTTGGTTGAGCGACTTGGTGATTTGGGTGATAAAGAATAAAATGTTTAGGCTCAACGGGGCTAACTAGGGTTGACGTTCGGGTAGGTAAGATTAAAAGAAAATGGTTGGGGCTTGAATGGTTAAGGGTTTCCTAATGCCTAACTCATTTTTATGCAGAAAATACTAATTAAGGTCTTGAAATGTATACCCAAAGCAAGTTCTAATCACACGTATCATGAGGTACTCTCAATTGAATCCAGAATGAAAGTAAAATTGCAAATATTTGCAAAAGCTGTTTAAGGCTCAAAAATAAACTCACAAATGGATGGAATTGGGTAAAAGTGTTTCATTTTGCATGATTACATATGTTTACTTGATTATTGCTTTTAAGGATATCACGAAAAATATTTTCAATTTTTATTTGGATTTCTTTTATTTACTTATTTATTTCCCGAAAACGTATATTTATAATTTGGTTTATCAAAAATTGTTTAATTTTTGGTTCGTGTCACAAAAATTTATGGTTAAGTGATTTGGTTCAAAATTTTCAATTTGGACCTGTTTTTAGCAAAGTATTAAGTATGTGTCTCGATTAATCCCATCTCCACACTTAAAATTCACATTGTCCCCAATGTGATAGATAAATTAAAAACAAGGAATGGAAACGAGATACTCCCCAAAATATTATGAAGTTGACTTGTATCTTTGCTTGCGAGAACCATCGGGATCACCTGAAATATCATCCATTTATTGAAAGCATTAAAATCCTAAACACACAAAATAAAAACAAAATGACATAAAATAAACAAAACGACTGTGCCCGGCCCCTGAAAGTGATGTGGATTTTCAAGGGCTTTGTGGTGGGATATCCCCCCACTCATGATACATTCGGTTTCTGATGTATGTGATATCATTGCTCAGGTCGTCCACTCGAGAGTTCAGATTTTTGCGGTTGAAAGCTTGTTGCGCGTATTTGAATGATCTCCTTGCATGGTCACTGGTGGTCTGGATTGCTTCATAGAGGTCTAACATGGTTGGAAATTCTCCGGCGTGTGAGCTGGAGGCCCCGGCGTCTTCATGATGTGCTGGCATATCAAGATCCATGATAATCTCCTCGGGGTCTGCCGGATCCCAGATTTGTCCCTTTCTATCCATGAATCTCGGTTGTCCATTTGGTAAGGTTGTGATCGTGTACATGCTTGTGCAAATGCTTAAGTCCAACAATCCTGGCATTACTCCTTCGGTTCCTTCCGTGTTACACCCATAACTCTCGTACAAGTTCAGGATCCAGCTTCCTCCAAACATTGGTGTCGGGGCACCAGCAGTTGCATTCCTGGCAAAAAAGTTACAAAACAAATACCCAATGTTGCAGGGCAAATGATTAGTCATACAGTATAAGATAAACAAGTCTCTCAAACTAACAACTCCCTCGCTTTGTCCACGAGCTGTTATCGAATGGCTAAGCAACCGATGTATGTATCGTAGCAATGGGTCCCGAATCTGACTACTCTTGGGTTTACTTGAGTTGAATGCCCCTGTTCCAATCTTCTCCCAAAATGCCTTTCTCATGGCGCCGCTTTCTGCGTCCCTACTTTCCTCATCTGGAAATGTATGATAAGCTGGCATTCCGGAGATTGCTTCCTCCTCCATTTCCTGTTCTGTATATATTCCTAGATAGACACCAAACAAAGCGATGGATGTTTTTCGCCAATGTCCACCCAGTCTGAATGTAACTGCTTCCTCATCCCAAGGGTCGGAGTCTTTCATGCTAAATCTGAAAGATGCTAAACATTCAAGAGTTAGTTCATAAATGGAAGGCCTGTTTTGTGAAAACAACCGCTTCCACTGGATACTCAATAAATTGTTATATCTTTCGAGCTGTCCGACGGCCGCCAAGGTTTCTTCATCGGCTTGCAAATGTGACCTTTTGGCCCTTTGCAAGAGCCTTTGCAATCGATCACGACACCATCTTTCACGGTTTCTCCAAATTGCAAGTATAGATGGTTCATGATCCTGAAATTTGGACAAATCAGTTAATATATACAAAACAGATTTTTTTTGGAATAAACTATCTATTTTAGGGGAAAGATTGATTTTCAAAAGCCACGTTACCCCTTTTTATCAATTTGTGTTGAAAAATAGTTGACACGGTTGCTTTTTAAGAAAAATTTGTCAAACATGGGGGTGTGCCTCTTGAAACGTGGGGGTGCGGTTAACATTTTGAATTATGAAATTTCAACTCGAGCCAATGTGGTTTTGTTTGTAAATTCTTGATTAAGCATAAATTTGTCATTTTCTTGCTTGAAAAACCAAAGATTATACGTTAAACATTTTTATCAATTGTTAATAATTCAAGACAAAAATATATAATGTTTCAACACTACTTACCAATTCTTGTATCTTGAACATGATTAACAAAGAAATCACCACACATTATGAAGATAGTCTTTTAAACACTAACGGGAAACATACTAACACTAACACTAATTCTATGGAAAATGACATTTTAACACTAATTACTAACTAATCAAACTAATTAACACTAATCAACTTCCAAGAGAACATAAACAAAGAGGCATGAAGCATTCATAATTCCATAATGTTTAAGCACAAGCTTTTACATATAATCATTAGGATTTCGGTTGTTTAGAGACCTAATCACCTAAATACATGCAAATGGCTACCATAATCATGGAAAATGACATACCAACCTCTTGATTATCTTCTTGAAATGATGCTTGAAAACAAGAAGGAAGAATTGAAAAAAAATTGATAACAAAATGAAGAAGAAATGAAGTTGCAGGTCCAAAAATCGGGCTTTATCACTAGTCATTGATGGGAAACAAAACAAAATGCTGAAACAAGTCAGATTTTGTCGAAAATTTGTCGTCACGGGGGCGTGCTTGTTGGGGCACAGGGCCGTGATTGCCTTGTGCAGTCTCGGTTTAGTATTTTGTTGTTCCGTTTTTCAATTTCGCGCGTTGCGTAATTTACCCGGCTAAGTTTTGACACGTCCAATTCATCAGAGAAGTTACGAAATTAGTTCTAGAATTCAAATAAGCAAACCAAGCGACAAATACATTTTCCTATCTTCTACGATTACATAATACGTTAATAACCGGGAATCTGAATCTGCAAAACCAGACTCCTTAACGCGCACTAGCGCACATGACCCTTTACGGAATGCCTCTAGAAGAAGCCTCCACACATTTCATGTGGAAGGGTCGGGATAGGGTAGTGCGAAGTGCGGTTGCTAAGTTCCGCGAGCCGACGGTTGATGGAAACAAGCTCCTCGCTCATGTCCTGAACTTTCTGGATGAGTTCAGCCAAGCGTTGAGTTGCGGTGAGATTTATCTCCGTCAATTTCTTGATCAGCTCATGGAGCTTAAAGAAATACTCTTGAGTTGTTGGTTCTCTCGTTTCAGTTCGAGGCTTCGTTGCAGGATTCCAATTAGAACTTCCTTGACTGGATTCTTTCATCTTTTCTTCGTGACATTTTGAGCAGAATTGGGTGTGATGAAAGCTTGAAACAAGTGTGGTATTTATACACAAGTCTGCAAAGTTGATCACGGGGGCGTGCTTGGGTAGGCACGGCCCCGTGTTTGTCAGAAGTCGCCTTAAATTCGTCCTGCAACGTTCAGAGTCATCAGCGGAGATCGTGGAAAAAATTTGTCAGAGGCACGGGGGCGTGCTTGGTGGGGCACGGCCTCGTGCTTGTGCTTGGGAGTCCTACAAAAAGCTAAAATTTGAAATAAAATCTATGTACAGGTGTCGTGTTTTCGTTCGGGTCTTCGGCGCGACCCTTCCCCACACTTAATCCTCGTCGGGGCGGAGGTGTAATTCCTCCGAGAAAATCTTGGTTGGCCCATCGTTATATGGCTTTAAACGATGTCCATTCACTTTGAAACTTAAACCGTCGTGGTTGTCAATTTCGATTGCACCATTTGGATACACATTTTTAATCGTGTAAGGTCCAGACCAACGTGATTTTAACTTTCCGGGAAACAGACGTAAGCGAGAGTTATACAGTAAGACACGTTCCCCCACACGAAATCGTTTAGTGCTCCTTAAATAAGATTCGTGGAATTTTCTTGTCTTTTCCTTGTAAACCCTAGCGTTTTCGTATACTTGTTCTCTCAGTTCCTCAAGTTCATGGATTTGTAGAAATCGATTCTTTCCTGCAAGGCCTTGGTCTAAGTTTGCTGCTTTGAGTGCCCAATAGGCTTTATGTTCCAATTCCACAGGTAGATGAGACGACTTCCCATAAACGAGTCTAAACGGTGTTGTGCCAATGGGAGTCTTAAAGGCTGTTCGAAAAGCCCATAATACATCGTCTAGCTTAGCAGACCAGTCCTTGTGATTTTGTCCTACGGTTTTTTCTAGGATTCATTTGATACCTCGATTAGTGACATCCGCTTGCCCATTCGCTTGTGGATGATAAGCGGTTGTAAAGTGATGATTTACTCCATAACGGGCCATTGCTCTTTCGAGCTGGTTGTTACAAAAATGGGTTCCTCGATCACTAATCAAAGCCTTGGGGGTACCAAAACGAGAGAATAATTTCTTAAGGAATCTGACAACATTTCTTGCATCGTTGGTGGGCAGGGCTTGAGCTTCGGCCCATTTTGAGACATAGTCAACTGCTACTAAGATGTAACGATTTCCAAATGATACCGGGAATGGCCCCATGAAATCAATACCCCATACATCAAATACCTCGCATACTTGAACGGGTTTCTGAGGCATCTCATCCCGTGTCGAGATGTTGGTTGCTCTTTGACATGCAACACAGGTGCGTACCATGTTGTGAGCATCCTTGAAGATCGTTGGCCAATAGAATCCAGAATCGAAGACCGTTTTGGCTGTTAGAGTTGCTCCATGGTGGCCTCCTGTGGGTCTTTTATGACAGTGCCTTAGGATCTGTTCCGCTTCACTTCCGTATACGCATCTTCGAATGAGTTGGTCTGCACCGATTCTGAATAGGTATGGATCTTCCCAATAGTAATGTTTAATATCAGTAAAGAATTTCTTCTTTTGCTGATAAGTCATTCCTTTGAGAAGGAGTCCGCTTGCCAAATAGTTTGTGAAGTCGGCAAACCAAGGATACTCATCGATTGAAGATTGGATGTTCAAAAGGAATTCATGAGGGAAATTATCGTTTATTTTGAATTCCTCGGTTTGTGGATGGTTTGAATCTTCAAGACGCGAAAGATGATCAGCCGCAAGATTTTCTGCTCCTTTCTTGTCACGAATCTCAATGTCGAATTCTTGAAGCAGAAGTATCCATCGTATCAATCTCGGCTTTGCATCTTGTTTGTTGAATAGATAACGTAGGGCAGCATGATCGGTGTAGACGACTGTTTTTGACAGGACTAGATACAAGCGGAATTTTCAAATGCAAAAACTACTGCAAGAAGTTCTTTCTCGGTGGTTGTGTAGTTTTCTTGTGCGTCGTTTAAGGTCTTGCTCGCATAGTGAATTGGGTGGAATTGCTTGTCTTTCCTTTGTCCTAACACGGCTCCTACCGCAAAATCGCTTGCATCGCACATGAGTTCAAATGGTAACGTCCAATCTGGGGAAACCATAATTGGAGCGGTGACCAACCTATCTTTTAACAGATCAAATGCACTGATGCATTCGTTGGAAAACACGAATTTTGCATCTTTCTCAAGAATTTGAGTCATCGGTCGTGCGATTTTTGAAAAGTCTTTAATGAAACGGCGATAGAATCCTGCGTGACCTAGGAAGCTTCTAATTTCTTTCACGGTTGTGGGATATGGCAGTTTGGAAATAGTGTCCACTTTAGCTTGATCAACTTCGAGGCCTGCTCGAGTGATCTTGTGTCCCAACACTATTCTTTCAGTAACCATGAAATGACACTTTTCCTAATTTAGAACAAGGTTAGAGTCCTCGCATCTAACCAGCATTTTTTCTAGATTTTCAAGACATTGTTCGAATGAGTTTCCAAAGACTGAGAAATCATCCATGAAAACTTCCATTGAGTGTTCAATCATGTCATGAAAAATTGCTACCATGCATCTTTGAAATGTAGCAGGAGCATTACACAATCCAAACGGCATTCGTCGATACGCAAAAGTGCCATATGGACAGGTGAATGTCGTTTTCTCTTGATCTTCGGGAGCAATGGGAATTTGAAAGTACCCTGAGAAACCGTCGAGGAAACAATAGAACATTTTTCCAGAGAGTCTCTCGAGCATTTGGTCAAGGTAAAGGAAAGTGATCCTTTCTTGTGGCGTCATTGAGTTTGCGATAATCGATGCAAACTCTCCAACCTGTAACCGTACGAGTTGGAATAAGGTCATTCTTTTCGTTAGTTACTACAGTCATTCCTCCTTTCTTTGGAACAACTTGGACGGGACTGACCCAAGGCGAATCAGAAATAGGGTAAATCAAACCGGCATCTAGCGTTTGATTACTTCTTTCTTCACCACCTCTTGCATGCTCGGATTTAAACGTCTTTGAGGTTGAATGACGGATTTGAAGTCCTCCTCCATCAATATTTTGTGAGTGCAAAAGGATGGATTGATTCCCTTGATGTCCATGATTTTCCATGCAATTGTCGTTTATGTGCCTTCAGCACATTGAGTAATTTATTCTTCTCATCTTTTGATAGGGCGGATGAGATTATGACAGGAAGCTGAGAGGTATTTTCAAGAAAAGCGTATTCGAGATGAGATGGAAGTTCTTTGAGTTCTAAAGCCGGAGGGTCTTCGATAGAAGGTTTGGCTTTAGGTTCTAATTCTTGATCGATGATCTCAAATGCTTCTTGACAAGATGATGTTTCGTCAACTTGAGTTCTGGAATGATTTGGTGCTCACAGACGGGCTCAGTGGTTTGGATTTCTATTAATTGAGTATCGCAAGCTTCAATTTGATGAGTGTTCTTCAGATGACAGCTTATGATTGAGTCGCAAACATCAATGTAATAGAGTGAATCGTCATGATGTTGAGGATGTTTCATGGATTGTCCTATGTCGAATGTCACTTCCTCCTCATCCACTCGGAGTGTGAGTTTGCCAGTGCAAACATCAATGAGGGCTCGAGCGGTTGCTAAGAAAGGTCGACCTAAGATGAGAGGAACATTCTTATCCTCATCCATGTCGAGGATCACAAAATCAACGGGAAATACGAACTTGTTGATTTTAACTAAGAGATTTTCACAATGCCCCTCAGATATTTGACAGAACGGTCAGCTAATTGGATGCTCATACGAGTAGGTCTAGGCTCACCTAAGTTTAATTTTTCAAAAACTGCATAAGGCATGAGGTTAATACTAGCACCTAAATCGGCTAACGCGTTGCTGACAGAAAGATTTCCTATTAGGCAAGGTATGGTAAAACTCCCTGGATCAGTCATCTTTTGAGGTAGTTTGTTTTGAAGAACTGCTGAGCATTCCTCATTCAAAACTACATGTGATAACTCTTCTAGTTTCTTCTTGTTTGACAATACACCTTTTAAAAACTTAGCATAATTTGGCATTTGGGCTAAGGCTTCCACCAATGGCAGATTAATATGGAGTTGTTTGAACAATCCCAGAAATTTGCCATATTGTGCCTCCATTCGTTGTTGTCTTAGTCGACGGGATATGGAGGTGGTGGAACATAAGGTGGTGGTGGTACGTATTTCTTGGCTGGTTCTTCAACAATGACAGGTTGCTTTTGCTTGTCACTTGTATTACGTGGTGTCTCGAGTTCTATTTCTTCAAGGATGGGCTGTAATACAGGTGCATCACCTTGAGTGGCCGGTTTTGCCACTCCTTGTGGTGATGGCTTTGACTTGAGCATTGGGGTTTGTTACAGTATTGCTGGGCAAAGTACCTTGGGGTCTCACAGATAGTTGTTGTGCTATCTGACCCACCTGGTTTTCAATGGTTTGCAATGATGCTTTGTTGCTTTTGATTTCAGCCTCGTTTCTTTGGAACCTTTCCTCGTTTCTTCGATCAGATTTCCGGATGTACTCATCTGTGGCTTGTGTGGTTAATAACAATTGCTGTAATAAATCTTCCATTGATGATGCTCCACGGTCTTGATTACTACTGCTTGGACCTTGATATGGTGGTTTCTGTTGCTGGTAAGGTGGCCTAAGGTTGAATCCAGTTGATGGTTGGCTGTTACCGGCTTCTCTGTAATTCAGATTGCTCCTCCAATTTGAGTTGTTGTTATATGCATTGTTTGGGCCTCCTACGTAGTCAACATCTTCCATCATCATAATGCCTTGCGGGCATTCATTGGTCTTGTGTGAGCTTCCACATGTGTTGCATCGTGTTCAAGTCTTTTTAAGCTCAGCTTGCAATTGTTCGAATCGTTTGGTTAAGGCTTCTAACTGGGCTGTGATCAGTGTCTCAGAGTCTACTTGATGAATTCCTCTAGAGTTGATTTTGTTTCTCAAGGGATTGTAAGCAAAGCTCTTCTTAGCTGCCTTCTCTAGGGCTTGGTATGCTTCTGTTGGTGTGACACTTCCGAAATCTACTCCCGCACTTTGGTCTACGGCTTGTTTGTGTGCTCCGCTGATTGCATCATAAAAGGTTTGACACTGCAGCCACAGATCAAGTCCGTGATGTGGGCATCTCCGAAGGAGACCTTTATATCTCTCCCATGCTGCGTGTAATGATTCATCATCGTCTTGGCGAAAGCTCGTGATGCTGCTTCTCAATTTGGCAGTGCGATCGGGTGGAAAGTATTTCAACAGGAATTGTTCAGCCATTTCCGCCCATGTGGTGATGGAACCAGGCGGAAGTGAATCGAGCCAGTTAATGGCTCGGCCACGAAGTGAAAATGGAAAAAGTCATAGTCTAATAGCATCGTCTGAACAGTTGTTGATTTTGAAAGTTGCACAGATACGAAGGAATCGTGAGATGTGAGCGTTAGGGTCTTCGTCTTGCAATCCGTGAAACTGAACAGAGTTCTCTACTAGTTGGATAATACTAGACTTAATCTCGAAATTGTTGGCCGCTATTGCTGGTTGGACAACACTAGACTCATAACCGTCGATTGATGGCGTGGCATAGTGCGTCATCTTCATTTCCTCGTCTTGATTAGCCATGTCTCCTTCAGATGGTGTATCTTCCGAGATGTCTTCTTCGATGATTGTTGCTGCTTGTTGCGGCCTTTCACATAACCTTTGTCGGAAAAGTCATTCAGGTTCCGAAAGAGGTGAAACAAGTTCAGGACTAGACGAGTCGGACATACACTAACTTAAGGAAGCAAAAACTAACTAGGCTTAAAATGAATCAGGCAAATGTAACTAAACTGGCTAAGGTAAACTAACTACAAAATTAAAATGAATTTGAACAAAAAATATTAACAAGATATAAACAGGACAGTCAAAAATTTAGATTGTCTTTCAAACTTGCCTTGTATCCCCGGCAACGGCGCCAAAAACTTGATGCGGTGTGAAAGTATATATATTTTTGATAAAGAATTTTCGCACAGATTCAGTTTTAAATGGTTGTTACTACTACTAACTACACACACAAAAGGCAAGTGCACCTACGTGAGGTAATATAGTGATGGTAAGAACCGAGTATCAATCCGTGGACACACTAAGACTACTCAACAATCCTTGTAATTGACTATCAATTTTTGTTTAAGAGAATGATGAATTGCATTGATATAAATTAGGGTTTTAAACTAACGATAAAAATAAGAAATAAAGTAAAACAAGTTGAAACTTTTGGATTTAGAATCAAGGGATAAAGGCTATCATCCTAACTTGGATTACACTTATGTAATTGTGATGAAGTGATGGTGTGATTAAAGATATTGAATAAAGTAATTGTGTTAACGTTTATAAAGATGAGCTGGCGCGATTTCTTGTCTATCCGCTCCGTAGTGACCAAGACCAACACAGGCTGAGATTTACTGCTTAGGTCAAGGCCCTAGTGATGTAGGTAAATCTTTTGTGCCCTTTTCGACATACGATTTCTGAAAACATAACTTAATGTAAGAAAAGAGTTGATCAAGTTCTATTCTAACATACCATTAATTTTAGAAAACCATAACAATTACTGTAGATTTCTCAGACTAATAAAAGGGAACCCATAAATGATCAGAAAGTTAAGGTCTTATGATTTTTAATAACCATCTCTAGTTAATTAGCCATAGTTGTTATGAATAAAAGTTGATCATACGTTTTTCAACCGTGTATGACAATCACAATTACAAACCATAAACTTATAACCCCCCGTTCAAATGTAGGTGCTACCCATCGAAAGTTTTCCCAAGACCACCATAACATTAACACAATATTTATCACACCATTAATTCATCACAAATTACATAAGTTTCATCCAAGTAGGATGATAATAAGAGTTTAGCTCATGACGAGCTGTAATGTAACAAACAACATAGAAGATAGATATGGATTCATTGATAAAATAGAACAATCAAACCAATGATCCACAATGGATGGTGTTTAGATAATCCCGAGCTTCTTCCAAGTGTTGTATGCACCTCCCGAGCCTCCAAATAGTCTTCAAAACTTGATTCCCGAGAGAATTATGCAGAGTGTCCCTTCCACCAAAAGCTTGCAAAATGAAGAGCTTGGACCTCTATTTATAGGCTTCTCGGAGTGTTTAAGCACGGCCCCGTGACAAAAAGGCACGGCCCCGTGTTAGTACAATGCTTACGAAAGTTGGTCGGTTCGTACGTGCAGGAGCTGTCGGGGCACGGCCCCGTGACAAAATAGGCACGGCCCCGTGAAAGGGGGTATCACGGCCCCGTGGTCATATGGGGCACGGCCCCGTGATCACTTTTGGGGGACAGTACTTTTGTCCTGTCAGATGTCCAATCACGGGGGTGTGCCAAATTAGCACGGGGGCGTGTTTCAGGCAAGGCATGGGGGCGTGCTTAATGAGGCATGGCCCCCTGCTTGGAGCTTTAAGCTTGGATTTCTTCAATTTCTTGTCCATTATGCTCCTTTTGTCCATCTTACCCTTCACAACACCTGAAAACACAATTAAAAGATTTTAAGTACGTAATCACCATATTTCGGGAGGAATCAAGAAATAAATGATGTGCTTTTGATAGTGTTTATATGTGTAATTTGGAGCACATATCTTTGCCCTGACCTTGAGGGGGAGGATACTGATCAACATCAGTATAGAGCAATCATTGGTTCTCTGATGTATCTCACTGCTAGTACACCAAATATCATGTTTGCCACATGCATTTATGCAAGATATAAGGCTGCTCCAAAGGTGTCTCACCTAGCTGCTGCAAAGAGGATCCTCAGATACCTCAAAGGAGCACCTAAACTAGGTCTCTGGTATCCAAGAAATAGTGATTTCAATCTCTATGGATACTCTGACAGTGACTATGGTGGCTGCAACATTGACAAGAAATCAACATCAGGAGGATGTCAATTTCTTGGTGGAAGGATTATCTCATAGCAATGCAAGAAACAATCCTGTGTCTCTACATCTACTGCTGAAGCTGAATACATTGCTGCTGCTAGCTGCTGTGCTCAACTGCTATGGATTCAAAATCAGATGTTAGACTATGGATTCAACTTCATGATTACTCCTATCCATATTGACAACAATAGTGCTATCTCCATTACTGAGAATCCGGTGAAGCACTCCAAGACAAAGCACATTGATATCAGGTATCATTTCATTAGAGATATTCATGATAAACATCTGATCAAGTTAATCAAAGTTGACTCAAATGAGCAATATGCTGATTTGTTCACAAAGGCATTTGATGAACAAAGATTTAAGTATCTCATATCAGCTATTGGGATGATAAATATTGATTAACTACCTCTTTTGAAAAAGCTTTTTAAATGTGTAATGTCTTGTGTCAATACAATTTAAGCCCTGTTACAAAAGATCTTTAAATTATTCTAAGTGTAATTTCCTTCCGAAAAGGAACTAACTCTCGGAAGATATTCTTGAATATCTTCCGAAGCCAAAATTCCTCAATGGAAATTGTCTTCTCGGAAGAGTTGTTGGTCTCGGAAGAAGCGATTGATTTTACATCAGATCTACTTCCGAAGCTTATAAAACTCTCCATTCGGAAAGATAACTTTACCTTCGGAAGAAATGTTTTGCTTCGGAAAAGAAAGTATCTTTAAAAGACCATTTTACCTTCGGAAGCAATGCCTTGCTTCGAAAGAGAAATTGACTTCGGAAGACAACTACCTTTGGAAATGTTTTACATTCGGAAGTAAAGGTTTTTATATGTAACGGATATCTTTTGGGCCCCACTCTGTAAAAAGTAAAGATTTTGTTCATGATGGTCAGATTATTTAAAACTATCCTTTGCCGCCACTATCATTTCTCCGCCGTAAACCACCATACCACCCACAGTAACTCCAAACAGTTACCCTATTACCGCCACTACCTCAATTCATCACTTTTAAATAATCTTGACTGATCAATTTCATCTTCTTTTACCAATTTACTGCCCTAACTATTCCCTTCACTGTCAAACCTGCAATTTCACCCAAATTTCAAGCTTACCTTTTCTTCAATGGCGCTAAACCCTCAGCACAACCAAGTCGCATTACTTGATTCGTCAAGGGATGCCGACTTCACCGAAATCATCACCTTTCTTACCAAATCCACATACCTCACTGCACTTACAGTTAACCCCACCGTATACTCCAACCATATGCCCGAATTCTGGAGCAACGGTCAAACTGCAGTTCTGAATGGGGTTCGAGTCCTGAGAACCCGCTTTGTGGCCAAGAGTTGGTCATCACTGAACAGCTCATCAGGGAGCATCTCGAGCTCCATGATGATGGGGCTCCTACTGAGTTCCCCAAAGAAGACTTGGAAGGCACCTATATCCTCATGGGATATGGAGGAGATGTCAGTAGATCGACCGTGTACAAGTTTAACTTCTCTTACCATTGGAAGTTCCTGCTGCACTGCCTCTCCAACAAATCAGGGGGTTGGGATCAAATCCCATATGAACTAGGATGCCTAGTTCATGGGTTGGTGAGAGGTCTCCGATTCAACTACTCACGATTTGTGTTGACCAACCTTATCAGCAATCTGAGCAGGGATACATTCTTCATGTATCCCAGATTTATTCAACACATAATCAACTATGAGCTGGAACCCAGCAAGCTTGTCTGCACAGCTGCTCTTGCTGTTCCACAAATGAGGCCTACCATCTTCAAAATACTAAAAAAGGTTTCCATCAACTTCACTGGAAGGTACACTACATTACCTCCAGAGATGACTGAGCGCATAGCTCCTGGTGACATCCCTGTTATCCCCACAGGTGATGAACCCACACCAGCAACCTCCACCACAATGCCAAAATCTTCTTTACCCATCAAAGTTACATAACAGAGACGACCCAAACGAACCCTTGTTCAATCTACTCTGATTGAACAGGCTCCTTCTGTTCACACCCAAAGGGCTAGAGTAGAATCATGGGCTCCCACTCAGTCCGAGGTCACACCATCCTTCACATTCGACCTCAATATGGGTTTTGAGCCTCCTCAGTCTCAAACCCCTGAGCCCAAACCCCAAGCCTTAAGCCCACAGGGTTAGTCTCTACACTCCCTTGTGCAGCCTTCTAGAGACAGCCCCACCAAAGGCTCAATGCCTGTAGACATTGATCTAGGTCCCGGGTCAGTAGGTTTAACTTCCCTATCTTTCACTGACCTTTTACTCCGCACTGTTGAAGAGATTACATCTCTCCATGGCCATGAAGTTGATCTGCAACACCCTCTGAAAGATCAACAGAGCCAAGAGAGATCCCTTATCTCTAGCCCCCATCAGCAGCCAATTACTGAGGTGAGTCCCACTAATGTGGAGGGGACTCATGTAGGCTCAGCTGCCACTACTCAGAGTCTCTCATTGAGCTCTCAGGACAGTGGTAACATAATTAGGACTGAGTCTACGACAACTTTGCCCGTTGACATCTCTGAAAGAGATGACTCTGAGCAAAGGAAACCAGGGTGCCAAGAAGCCACATCTGGTGGTGAGACTGAGCATACTAGGTATGTTATCTCATCTCCCCGTGATTCTTCTCATGAAGATGAGGGAAGTATGCAACTAACACTTCAGTACTTGCTTTCTAAGGTCTCCAACCTGGAATCACAGGTGAGGATCTTAGAATCAAGGACTGCCACTCAGCAACTTGAGATTAACACTCTCAAGGCCAAACTAGCTGAGAAACAGACGGAGAGGTCTGTTAGGCATGTACCAATTCAGGTCTCACTGACTTCTTCCTCTAGCTCATCTAGCTCTCAAGATGATGCTACCAAAAAGGGGGAGAAAGTTCAGAGACAAACAATTGAGGAATCACAAACCCAATCCCTTACTTCCCAACTCATCACACTACCTGAGTCATTTCAATCTTTTCTAGAGATTGACTCAAAAATGCTTCAAGATCTCTACAGACTTTTCACAAAGCTTGTATTGAGATCCTCCCTAGAACAGCCCAGCCCCGACACCACACTCATATATTTTAGGGCTGAGGAGCTTCAAAGACTGACTGCACCTTCTACCATTGTGGAAGAAGTTGGTCAACCTAAGGTCCACATGGAACCTGAGATTAGCTTCGAAGGGGAAATGGGGACTGATGGCCCAGCAACTGAAACAGTTAGGACAGAACTTGCAGCAGTCTTATCTTCCGAAGCTCAAGCTGAAGCTTCCGAAGCTGACATGGAAGCCTCGGAAGAACAAGAAAAGTCTTCCGAGGCCGAAATAGAAGCTGCGGAAGGCTTATTCTAGATGTCCGAGGAACTGACCATCACAGATGTTATTGCTGAAATAGCATCTGAGGTGAGCAGGGAGGACATTTCTGACATTCCTCCAGCCCAAACACCAGCTGAACCTCTCTCTCAATCATAACCCTCCATCCAAGAACCACCATAGTCAAGCACTGCCAAAGACAAAGGAAAAAGAAAATTGACTGCGGAAGAGCTTCAGGAGGAGGAGAGGATTGAGAAGCTCAAAAAGAAAGGTATGCATCCTACTGAAAAGCTGCTAGCTGCTAGTTCTAAGGTAGCTGCAGCCAATCAGGAAGAGATCAACCAAAAGAGAAGGACAACACTCATTGACTAGCTCATCAGCCTAGGAGCTGC
The DNA here is from genome assembly GCA_024085815.1 of Flaveria linearis. Taxonomy (NCBI): domain Eukaryota; kingdom Viridiplantae; phylum Streptophyta; class Magnoliopsida; order Asterales; family Asteraceae; genus Flaveria; species Flaveria linearis. The sequence goes on from CM044009.1 coordinate 13,663,877, forward strand.
CAATGAGGAGATACTCCTGCTACCACTAGAGGAGATGGTGACTTTGGAGAGGTCAACCAGGCTAAAACAACAAGAAGAAGCCAGGTTGGCCTTGGAGAGGGAAGAAGAAGAGAGAAGGGAGGCAGCTCTGAAGCTGAGAGAGGATAGGATCAAATTCCTACTCTCAAGAGGCTTCAGTCTTCCTGAACTGTCTCCACATGATGATGACATGATCCTGCTGCTCCACAACAAAGAGCAGCATCAAATGGAGAAGGAAAGGAAGAAGGCCGCTAGGGAGAAGTTGAGGGAGAAGAAGAGGAGGGAAGAAGAGAAGGGGGTCACTGCCACCAATAAGTCCAATGACAAAGCCTGGATGAAATACTATCTCCGGGCTCATGGCTTCTCTAGTAGGCAGGTGGGACCTATGTCCGAGAGGACACTCCAGCGGATTGTCAGTGAAATAAAAACTGACATCCGTTTTGGGAAAAGGAGGGAGATGTACAGGAGGGGACAGGGAATGGTCTTCACCCCAGCCACTCAACCACAGCCAACCCCTAAACCACAACCCACACCAGAACCAATCCCTTTTCCCATCAAAACCGAACCCACTGATGAAACCTTCACCCCTCAACCCACAACTCTTCCCAAACCTACCACATCACCTCAACCACCCACACTCCCCATCCTAAAACCCAAGACACAACCCAAAACCACTAAATCTAAGCCTACCCAACAAAAACCAAGATCATCCTCTCAGCCTCCTCAACATCTCTCCTTTGAGGAAATAAAGGAGTTCAAGACAAGGCTCATTAACTGCACCACTTTGAGCAGCATCTCCTGTGAGGGAGAGCTTATCAACATCACCTATGTTGATAACTCTTCAAGCTCCCTCACTCTAGACCAATTTCTTGAGTTGCCTAGAGACACCTTGGGCCAGGCTGTAAGACTTCTTGGTCTCAACTCCGATACCCTCAATACTGAGGAGAAGAAACTAAGAAGGAGACTGGTGACTCTGCTGAATACCAGGAAAGAGGACAGGATTTCTAGTCAATCTCCTGGACCTAGGAATGTTATAATCCAGTGGAGGTTCGATGAACCTTCTTACAACTTTGTTGTGGAAAGGGAGAATGGAGAAACCAACAGGCTTAATGCCACTTCTCTACTGCATCTCAGCAGATTTGACCTTGCTGAGCTTGCAAAGAAGCCATTCTCCAATCCCTCCAACTCTGAGACTGCTGCACACATCAGAAATCTTATCAGCGGTCTCTACTTGGCTGAACTAAGTAGAAGAGCCAAGATTAAAGAAGAGTTGAAGTTGAAAAGAGCGGAAGACAAGGAAATACCAACCACCAAAGGCACAGCCTTTCTACAGATGGTGGAATGTCCTGAATTGGAACCAATAGTTAGATGGGAATATGACTATAGTTCCCATCAACTAACTCTTTTCAGAGGGCCACAACAAAGGGTACACATAATCCAAGGTGACAGAGTGGAGGTTTTGTCTACCAAGGATCTGTACAAGATTCTCAGCACCACATCAGGAAAGAATGAAGACATTGATAAACATTTACTTTCCATGATGCTGAGAGCTTTGAGAAGAAGAGGGAAGTGAAGTTTTGGTAGCATCAGCCTAGGGGGAGTTTGTTGGATCATAATGAGGCTGGTGCAACCAAAACCACTTCACATAGTCATTTTTGGTACTACATTCAAAGGCTTCTGAAGCTAAGCATGAGATCTTCCGAGAGTCTGAAGAACAACAGCTGAAGATATCAACTGAAGGCAAAAGCTGAAGTCAACTGCTGAAGACAACAGCTGAAGCCAACAGCTGAAGCCAACAGCTGAAGACTATCTTCCGAAGACAAAGTCTGAGCTTCCGAAGACAAAGTCTGATGAAAGAGCTGAAGACAAAGTCTGAGCTTCCGAAGACAAAGTCTGATGAAAGAGCTGAGGACAAAGTCTGAAAGCTTCCGAAGACAAAGTCTGATGAAAGAGCTGAAGACAAAGTCTGCTTCCGAAGACAAAGAAGACTCCAAGCCTCGAAAGAAGCAGTCTTCCGAAGTATAAGTGCCTTCGGAAGAAGTTATACTTCCGAAGCACTTTATCCTTCGAAAGACAATGCTATGTCCAACAGATAAAAGTATGGTCCCTGACAGTCTGCTGCAGACCTCTGATACAACATGGCACCTTCCTAAAGAGCCATGTTGTTGACCATACTTTATTCTACTGTTCACCTTTTTATGATAGTACATGTTACCAACTTTAGTTGGTGACAAAAGGTAAGTCAGGGATAGTTCCTGACTACCAACTCTCAGGCAAAATGTCTGAAAGACCTCACCTAGAGTCTTGTAGTATAGATGTAAGGTTAGAGGTGTCCAGCTGGTATCAAAGTATACCTGGCTGTAGGTAGTATTATATATATCTTCTCCATGTAACTCATTAGATAAGCGATTTGAGTCCAAGAGTCTTGTAATCCTTTGAGTTGAGAAGCAATATATAAAAGTACCTTAAAAATTTACTTCCTGTGTTAATTTTCTTACTGCTTCTTACTTGTTATATTGTGATCAACTCTTCATAGACTGCTTGCTGAGTGTTATTCACAGTGAGTTGAGAGAAAAACCACCCATAATCGATCCTGCAGACCCATTTCAACCAAAATGTACATAATTCAACTTAAATTTACCCATTTTGACCCGTTTAAGATAAACCAATAATAATACACTTAACACTTTCAAGTTTAAGCAAATAAAACTTATATAACTTTAATACCTCTGAAAGTGTCTGAGGTGTTTGTTCCTGCTTATGGACAAACGAAGTCGACCCTGCAGATGAAGACGGTTTACGTCCAATACCTCTAATATGTCCGCGGCGTTCTCCCAACACCGACTCAAAAACTTCGACCTCGTTCAGTGATGAACAATTTTCTTTGTTTTGGGATTGACTTAGCTTATCAAACCATACTTTGAGTTGATTCTATATAAATTAATAAAAAATGATTTAATATATATATATATACAAAGGCTCCATCTTTAATATTTCAAACCCCTACTTTATATAAAACTTACATATTGTTGCACAACTATCTCCGTATCAAAGGTCCTATCTTTACTTGTATGAACATTCTGAAATGCCTCAAGTCTGCTCTTATTCTGATTAACATTTGAAAGTATATCATATATTAAATAAATACTTATATACAATACACATACAAATAATTAAGCATTACCTTCTTGTAACAATAACTACTGTACGAGGCAGTCCCCCACGATTAGTGTATTGTTGTTATTGCCGGTTTGCTTTGTTTGATGATGAGGCTTTTCTGTGTCCGTCACTTAAGAAAAAATCAATTGTTTTTCTCCAATTTCATGATTCATTCCCTTTGGACGGTTGAGCTTTGCTTGTTCCACATCTTCATATCCTCCAACACGCTCAAACTGTCTTTTTGCACTAATTAGATATGGTTTTAAAAATATTAAGCATTTTGCTTATTATAACCAACCCAAATCCTAATTATAACCAACTAACACTCTATAAAACAAAAATAACACTAACAAAATAACACTCTATAAAATAAAAATAACACTAACAAAATACTAATTATAACCAACCCAAATCCAAAATAACACTAATCAAATAAATAATTTTAACAACCAAGCACAATCTAAAGCATTTACATCTATAAAACAAAAATTAAAAAAAAGAAAAAAAATACCGAATCTAGAAATCTTTGTAGTAGCGGTGACGGAAAATGCAGCAGCGGTGATGGTGGTGGGTGACGTGGTGCGGGCGGTGGGTGGTGGCTAGTCGGATGGTGGTGGCCGCGGGTGGTGGGTGGGTGCTCGGCTGCGGCGCAGGGGAGATCGGGAAGAGAAGGCGGATGGTGGTAGCCGCGGGTGGTGGGGTCGGATGGTGGTGGCTGCGGCGGCTGCTGTAAGGCCCCATTCCCGGGCACCTCACAGTTGGTCGTTCATCGCACATAAAACATACATTTATAAGCATCTTAAATAAACATTGCAGTGGAATTTCTGAAACAAACTTTCCTTTTTCTATAAATACTTTTGCCATTTAATACAGCGTACGTCAATTACAAAACATCTAATGTTGCATTACATCACAAAAGCATTATACAAAAGACTTCATCATAAAGAAGATTCCTTAAGTAGTCCCGTACATCGGAACCCTAAGGAATCTTGCACTTGCATGCAACATAATGTGTTGCGTGCTTTATGTGCCCACAACACATTGCGTGGCAGCATTATCAAAAGGAGAATGCCATCCCAAAAGAACTGAGTAGCCGCCTCGTGCCATCCCCAGCAACACTACCTGCCAACTGGAAACACATAAAAAGTCAGCGTTGCTGAGTGAGTTCTAGTTTTATAATAAACATACTTTGTTTTCGTTAAAACCATTCCTTTCTTTATACCTGATCATACATCATACATACATGTAGATAATATATTTATTATCTCTTTCATACATTCATTCATTTGTTATTCATCGTTATCTTTCCCTTCTTATTTAGATCCTGTCAGGCTTTACCCACTTCATGGCACGCAGCGATGATTACTGTGGTCGAATGACAAGGATCTCGTTACATCTTTTCTTGCACATTGGACATCTTTTGTACCACTACCATATGCTATTCCTCGATCATTATTAGCTACCGGGCCGAAGTCATTAAATGAACAGCAAAACGTATGCCACGGTACTAGAGGTAAGCGGTAGGGGTACCATACATATGGTCAATCACCAAGAAGGACCCTTTAAACTTATCCAATGCTTGCAAGACATCTTTCGTTCGTTCGTTCATTAATGCATGTATTCATCATCCTTTTTACTCATTCGTTCATTCATTAATACATGCATTCATCATCGTGTTCCTCTTTCATTATCTTTCACTTTACGTTACATAATACTTCGTTCATTCGTTGTCAAAATACGTAAAGCCTTGGAAAGATATTCATACATCATCATAAGGAACACACACCCATCATACATACATCATCATACATAGCATCATACATACATAGTCTACATCATCAGTCATCTACAGGCACTTACTGAAATTCCATGTAAGGACTTACTTCCGTATCTTTCCCGAAAGCCGGGACTTAACTATGCATCATTTTGAGTGCAACAGCCCTAATTGTCCCTCCTAAACCTTGGGGACTCATGCTAGGACCTCATACAACACGCCCAAGTCCACAATCATACCTTAAACGTACAACACAACATTATACCCAAATGGGCCATACATACATATTTCAATAAACAGGTTTATATGTGTTCCAGCCTCAAAATCGTTTAAAACAAGGAAATGAGGGGTCCTAGAACTCACCTGTGCTTGACAAGCAGCTTCTCAATCAAGCTTTAAAGATGTGGGTCACACTACCCTGCCTGCAGATAAGTTAACACTCAAAAGGGTTAATTTCTGCCTAAATTCGCTAATAGTTTCGCCCATAGTTTCGCCTAAGCGAAAGTGTAGTTTCGCTAGGCGAATTAGCAGTTTCGCTGCTAATTTCGCTGGGCAACATTCTGTCAGTTTCGCTGAACAGATTCGCTGCCTTGAGCGCCCAACTTTTGTTGGAATTCCCTAGTTTCGCAATGTCTACGGGTTAATCTGGGCACCGGCGAGGTTATCATAGAAACTATAGTTTCGCCCAAGCGAAAGTATAGTTTCGCTGCAGCGAAACTGTAGTCTCGCTGAAACTACTAATTTCACTGCATAGTTTCGCTGGATGAGTGCTTAAATTCGCAGAACGAGCTGAAATTTACGAATCAGCCCATTTTAACCCAAAAATCCAATATTTTCCACCCAAACCCTTGGGTTATCATCCGGGAAGCTATATCTAAGCTTATTACATGTTTTCTTACCCAAAATCATGCGTTTTTGGGCGATTTGTGCCACTTTTAAAACCCCAAAACTTAAATCCGGGTTTTTCACTAAATGGAGCAATTGTACTACGTTTCTTACCTTGATTCTTGTTGTTTAGGAGTCCACAAACACCAGCCTTCGATCTCTAACCAACCGAGCCTCGATCCGACACTTTCTCTCTCTACACTTTCTCTCTCTACACTTTCTCTCTCTAGAAATGGGTGTTGAGTGCAAAATGAGAGTTGCTCAGCTGGTTCATCTATATATATATCCGGCGTTCCCGCGACCCCAAACTCGTTAAACTCGTGACCTGAAGGGTTAATTCGGTCTAACACCCACAGCCATCCCATTTTATTAAATGGTCTTATCTAAACCCATTATTATCGTTTGACGTGCTTAGAAAATTTTCCGGGTGTTACAGGTGGAGGCGGAGGTGTCGGCGGTGGGGGTTGTCATGGGGAGAAGGCGTCAGGCGGTGGGTGGGTGTAGCTTTGTGGAGGGAAAGTGAAGAAGGCTGAAGAGAAAACCGCGTATATCATTTCCTCATTAGCGGCGTCGCGCGTCGCCGTTAATGATAACAGTACGATTTAACAGGAGCCGTCAGATCTAATTGGTTATGGACGGCTAGATGTGACTCTTTTAATGAATGGTGGATCGTCAATCTGTCGCCGCTAAAGTGTCGCCGCTAATAGGTGTCGCCGCTAAAACTCATGTCGCCGCTAATTACGTCGCCGCTATTACGCGCGTTTTTTGTATTGGGTATTTGAGTTATATAAAATAAAATATATATTTTAATGAACTGTTAAAATCCAACCATTAAACAACAAAAAGGTCAGTGAAACAAAACCGATCAAGAGTGTTTTTACTTTTTGTACGGGTCAAGAGAGGAGAGCGGTGTTCTTGTAGGGACCCACACTCTCGACTTCTCCCATAAAGTTAACATAATTAATTAAAATATTATACCTAATTAAAATATTATACATAATTAATATTATACATAAAGTAGCCTAATATAAAATTATAAAATTTTATACATAAAGTAGCCTAATATAAAATTAAAATATTATACATAAAGTAGCCTAATATAAAATTAATAACTAATTAAAATATTATACATAAAGTAGCCTAATATAAAATTATAAAGTATATTAACCAACAACAATTTATTTGCTCTATTGTTGACCTTTTTTGAAATACAAACTTCTGTTGTAGTGTTAGGAATTTTCGTTTCATGTTGTTCTCTAAATTCAACAGCAAATACTTCAAACCTGTATCATTCTCTTTTATCACATCCTTAATTATTTTGGATAAATTTTTTTTTCTTGACTTACTATGATGGTTATAAATCGTTGCAGCTGATATGAAGTTTTAATTGATAAGGTATAGCTGTGACTAGAGGTGGGCAAACCATTTTTTTTAAACTGAACCGGTATATAAACCGGACCAGTTTTTTTTAACTAGGTGGGCAAACCGATTTGGCCCAAACCGGTTCGGTTTATAAACTGGTTTCGTGCCCAAACACACCCAACCCTATCCCAACTGGTTCGGACCAATTCCTAATCCGGTTCGGGCCCAAACCGGTATTGGTTAAAAAAATTAATTTTTAAATGAAATACATAAAAAGCAGACATATCTTTGTAACTTTTTTTAAATTATAAATAAAATACTTAAAAACGATAAATGAAATACATAAAAATACGTTAATTGTGCAAAATTACTTAAACTTTTTTTCTGCCAAACATCTAAATGACATACATAAAAATACATAAAAAATATTACAAAACAACTAAGATTCTATGCCGCTTGAGTCTTGAGGATTAAGATGTTTTTATTCTTCGCCCCCCGAACCCAAGCTATTACAAAGATAATCATCATATGCTGCTTCATCATTGGTCATTGTGGGTGTCAATCCACCGTCTACTTCGTATTCATATATTTAGGCATCATATTCTAATTCTCCTTGAAGTGATCATTTGTCTTGTATTCTTTCAGCTGCATCCAAATAATCATTCACATAAATAAACATTTCAACTGCTTCGCGAGTGAGTCGGGTTCTTCGTACTGATATAATCATGCCACTAACGGAAAAAAACAGATTTCGAAGCTACCGTGGAAGCTTGGACGGTTAGTAAATCTCGGGCCATGATGGATAGGATGGGAAATTGATCTTCCTTACCTTTCCAAAAACCATTAAATCAAAAATTTTTAAAATCTTATGGAGTTATGATGGATAAAAAGTTCGTTCCACCATACCTCCCAAGTTCACTACTCGGAGTGTTACCACGTTGACGTTTATTACATTTATCTCTTAAAGTATTATACAAAGCAAATATTAAATCACTTGAACCTTCGTCATGTGCTGCATGCCTTATAGACTCATGTATGTTTGATTTTCACTATATTTTGCTAAATAAACATTAAACATTTGGCCTAAATGTGCGTTAAAATTAGCTTTTACACTTTGACCATAATATGGGTTTTCTTCTTCTAAATTCAAATTAAAAGTAATTTTATCAAGTAAAGTTTCAACCCCCGATGTAGTTAAGCAACGGTTTAAGGCAACAACACAAGTATAATCGGAGGCATTTCTTTAAAATATTTTTTAAGTTTTTCTTTCATTGATGGTATCATATCCAAATAAGATCTACCCATAAACGACAACTCATTTAATTTTGAAATCATTAAGTAAATCTGGTGAAGTACTAATGGACTCATTGGATAATAACTCCAAAAAGACGATTAGATATGGTTTTAAAAAAATATTAAGCATTTTGCTTATTTTTTCAGTAATAGCCTAACCCGATGGATGACAAGTCGAAGCCTTTCCATGCCTCACCAAAGTATTATGAAAGACTGTTAAACTTTCTTTTTGCTCAACAATCATTTCAAATATGTTACAAGTCGAATTCCATCTCATAGGTACGTCACAATTCGAACCTAAACATTTAGAATTTGCATCTTTACAAAACTTGTGATACCTACTATATCTTTGGTTACTACTAAAAATGTCACGTAACATTATTTTAAAACCATCTTTTGTTGTTTCAATAGTTTTTAAACTGTCTTGAACGGCTAAGTTTATAATGTGCGTAACACATCGACTATGAAAAACACACCGTCACAAATTAGTTTATATTTTAATTTTAGAGTTCTATCGCAAGCGTATTATTTACGTGTTGTCAAAAGATATTGACACGATTTGTTTTCCAGTTTATATTTTAATTTTAGATATTCTATCGCAAATGTATTATTTTAGATGTTTTATCGCAAACGTATTATTCCAACCTAATAGTTGAATGAACAGTTAACATAATTAATAACTAATTAGAATATTATACATAAAGTAGCCTAGTATTAAATTAAAAAGGTTTATTAACCAACAACAATTTATTTGTTCTTGTTTGATCTAGGAACCATAGATCTAGATCATCTTGTATAGCTTAAACTTTAATCAATACTTGTAATGAATGATTGTAATTTTATTTTGATGTATGCATTAAATATATAGGTTAACCCATATGTGTGTTGATTTATGTATATGATTGCAGGTAAAAACATTATACTTGGTCAATTTGTGAAATCGACTAAGTGTAAGAAACATCTACGGATGAACATTTTTTTCTTCCGTAGATATGTTTCTTATAAAAACATCCGAAGATCTTCTACAGATGAACATTTTTGTTCTTCCGTAGATATGTCTTACAAGACAAACATCCGAAGATCTTCTACGGATGAACATCAATATTCACTGATGAACAAACACCACAAGAAGAAATTGAAGTGAAGACTTCTTCGGAAGAACAAACTACGTTTGGAAGAACAAGATTCCTACGGAAGACAAAAGTAGCTGCGGAAGACAAAAGTAGTTGCGGAAGACCAAACACTTGGACGCAATATACAGTGTTACAAGTCCTCAAGTCAACAAGACAATTTCAAATCCCAAGAGATCCAGTGTTTCCTTAAAAGATTCATAATTGTCTATAAATATGATTCCTAGGTTTCACATCAGAAATACGAGCAATTAGACGGCAAACACAAAACATCACATCGATTCACACAATCAATTCATCACAAACTCTAGCAACCATCACATCAATATATCACCAATATCAACACGTTCGAAGCAGTTATTGTTTATCGCATTCATTATTTATTCATCTGTAATCATTAATCAGTTTTAATGAAATACTTTTGAATCAAATCTTGTTTGTTTAATTATTGCGTTGATATCATTGTGTTCGTCATAGTCAACATTTATTCTGTTTGATATTTATTTATAAAACAAAACAATTAAACAACGGTTAATGATCATTTCACAATCATTAACTTGATTCCATTCTAACACTGACAACATCTGATTGCGATCCTTGAATTCACAGTTCTGTTGTGACCTTTTTTGAAATACAATCTTCTGTTGTAGTATTAGGAATTTTCGTTCCATGTTGTTCTCTAAATTCAACAGCAAATACTTCAAACTTGTATAATTCTCTTTTATGACATCCTTAGTATTTTGATGACTATTTTTTGTTCTTTAGTAGCAAAGCCAAGTTCTTCGATGGCAATGCATTAAATAACGTATTTTTAGAGTGCAGACCAATCAGTTTCTTTCAATGAAATTCAGATAAATTTTTTTTTGTTGTTGTTGACTTATTATGATGTTATGAATCGTTGCTAACTAATATGAAGTTATAACTATAAGGTATAGTAGCTGTGACAAATGATATATGTGCATGCCTAATAAATAAAATTTCAGATCGATTTTATTGTGTGATACATTGCAGCCGACGTAAAATGCATTAAACCCTTTTTCATATACTTGTATTTTATAAAATTTAAACCATCGATCTTTAAGATAGACGGAAGACACCTTACCGTCAGGATGTTTCTTTGAGACACAAAAAATGCTTATCTACATGAATCCAAGCATGTGGTTTGATTACTCCATAGTTTCTTACTAGCGTTTTAGAGTTCTATGAAAGACCAACTTTCACTATAGTTCGGTTTAATAATGAAATTAACTCAGACAAGCTTTTTACAACACAAGTATAATAAACATGTCGTATCATTTCACATCAACATACAGGCCATATGTGCCATACCAGAATGGTTATGTTAAATACTCTTCAATACATAATGTACGTGTTATTGTACCAGGATGGTGGTTCCAGGTGCTACAAAAATATTTGCCTACAAAATATATAATATTTGATATCCAGAAGAAGAATTTAAATGTGAATTCATAAGTGAATTTGGTTTTCATGTTTTCTCCATCAACAGTCATCATTGTTGTAACAGTTGAAGATGTGCCATGATTTTCGGAGGTACACTCACATATAATGGCCTCCTCTACTCAGCATTTAGACTTGTGCATGCATCATGCTTATTTAGTTGTTGCCCTAGGTACATGTAAAAGTTAAAAGTATTTTTACATCATAAGTTATAACTACAACTTTTAAGGCATGATGGATAATTTTGGGATGTGTATGACATTGTGTTTCGTAAATAACTAGTAGAATTCCCCACGCTTTGTAGCGGGAATTCGATCAACATCAGTTCGGTTTATTGCGGTATATGTACAGTTACAACACTCTAGGAATAGATAGAGAAAACCACAAAAATAAAATTTGTGATATACCAAAAGGATATTGATAAATGTTTTACATTGATAAAAAACTCAGAAAAACTCAGTAATGACTCAATATTACCGATACTAGTAACGATGTTGTTCAGTTGGAAATGGTTCAAATTTGTCAGGGCAATGTACGTTCTGGCAACAACTATCTATAGCCTATGATACAAAATTTTTTTTATTTAATTGCAACTCCATTTTCAAGATTGTTGCCTGGAATTGGTTTCGCCTCCCAATTTTGGTTTGGATCGTTATAGCAACCGAAGGAGAGAAAAAAAGAAATACTAATTTGGTTCCGATAATACCATTGTTCGGTTAGAGTAGGTTTAGTTCGTAACAGTACCAGGACGACGCTGTCACATTTTAAATCGATAGATTTGTATACTTCTTCAAAGCTAGATGTTTTACACCCTTTTCTGTTGGGTTTGTGAAGGCTTTGGGCTTGGGCCCATGTTTAGTTTTCTTGTTAATTAAATAGTTAACCCTAATTAGTCTCTATATATATCCATGTCATGTATTGTAATCTTTTGTACTGAGCAAATAAAGAAAACCCTATTTGCAGCCCGTGGACGTAGGTCACACCGACCGAACCACGTTAAATCCTTGTGTCGTTTATTGTTCTATTTATTCTGCATGATATTCGTTTGTGCGTGTTCGTGTGTTGGTTCTGTTGCGCCGCTTGATTCCTAACAAGTGGTATCAGAGCTTTGGCTCGTTGTACACATGGAAGGCACTGAAGAAACGATCGCAGATTGTTGGTTAATTATCTCGGAGATCTTATTTGAAGCTATCTAGGGTTTCTGCCACCGCCACCACCTAGGGTTCCTCCGCAGCCGCCGCCATAATACAGAGCGTGAACAGTGTTTTCGGCTTGAACAGCGTTTCCAGCGTGAACAGTGTTTTCCAGCGTGAACAGTGTTTTCCGGCGTGAACAGTGTTTTCCGGCGTGAACAGTGTTTTTCCGCGTGAAACAGTGTTTTCCGGCGTGAACAGTGTTTTCCGGCATGAACAGTGTTTTCCGGCCCGTGAACAGTACTGGCAGAATTTTTTTCTGTTTTTCCGCTGTTGTTCGGTCCTGTTTGCTACTGTTGTTTTGGGGGCTGTTTTTTGAGTGATTTTTGCGATTAGAGTTCCGGCTAGGATCTCTTGGAGTTGATGGTTTCGTTCAGGTTTTGCGGGTGAAGCCCCGGGTCGGGTGTTTCGGGTTCTAGGGTTTTGGTTGGAAGTACCGGATCTGGTGTGTCTATCCTTTGTTGACTGGTTATCAACTGTTCAGCGTGCATGTTTCGTTTGTTTTGTCTCCAGTTTGCTACTATGGCTGAAGACGGGAAGACTGTGATCAAAAAGTTCAATGGCACTGATTTTGGTTGGTGGAAAATGCAAATAGAGGCATTACTGTGTCAAAAGAATTTGGATATGGTACTGGAAGAAAAACCTGCGAAAATAGAACAAGCTGATTGGGAATCAAAGGACAAGAAGGCTCGTGCGGTTATTACATTGGCTTGATGAAGAATGTTGCTTTTAATGTCATTAAGGAAACCACGGCTCGTGGTATGATGACTGCTTTGTCAAATATGTATGAAAAACCGTCTGTAGCGAATAAGGTGTTCTTAATTCGGGAGCTGGTGAACACAAGGATGAAAGAAGGAAGCTCAGTGATTGCTCACATTAACAATCTAAATTCAATCTTAACAAGACTTGTATCTGTTGGAATTAAGTTTGATGATGAAGTTCAGGCTCTACTGCTGTTGTCGTCTCTGCCTGATAGTTGGTCTGGAACTGTGACTGCAATTTCAAGTTCTGTGGGGACTAAGGGTTTCACTCTTAATGGTATTCGAGGTCTAGTTATGGGTGAAGAAGTCAGACGAAGGAACTCGGGTGAGTCATCTAATAGTGAACTACTAAATGTTGGCAGGGGTCGGGGTAATAACAGGAACAGTGGGAGTCGAGGAAGAAGTTCATCTAAACCTAGGAAGAATGTGAAGTGTTGGAGCTGCAATGAGGTGGGACATGTTAAGAGTCAATGTCCGAATAAGAAAGAATTGAACACTGCTGCTGGGGATGTTTCTGATGATGATGCATTGATACTCAGTGTGGAAAACAGTGTGGACTCTTGGTTCATGGATTCAGGGGCTTCATTTCACGCCATGGACAACGGGGAAACGATGGTGAATCTAAAATATGGTGATTTTGGAAAGGTACGATTAGCCAATGACGAGATACTTGAGGTAGCGGGAATGGGTGATATTGATCTGGTTACTTCATTGGGTACTACATGGAACCTAAAGAATGTCAGGGTGATTCCGGGGCTGAAGAAGAAACTGATTTCAGTTGGTCAGCTGGATGAACAAGGACTGGAAGTGAGGTTTGGTAGTGGTAAATGGAGGGTGATTAATGGTAATCTGGTTATTGCTCGTGGTATGAAGCGTGGGTCATTGTATATGGTTGAGGTACCTGCTGAGGGATGTATGACCGTCCCGGTTAAGCACGACAAAATCCAGTTCACTAAATCTGGTGCTAAAAGAGTTCATTTTTCAAACATGAAGTCTGGAGCAGGGATGTTAGGTGAACGAGTTCAGAAGTCTAAACCATTCAGGGGATTCAGTGACAGTGGGAACACGGGACTTGTTCCGGGTATAGTTACAAAGAACCGTTGGGTTTTAAAGAATGCGACTGAAAAATTCTCTCCTGGTTATTGTTTGCTGAATTTGGAGAGTGATGGTGATCCTCGGTGTGTCTTTGAATCTGGTGGAATGTCCAAACCGGTTAAGATGGAGGATGAGTCGTTGGCAACACTAGCCAAGACTGAGTTGGAGCTCGGGGAGCTTCAACTGACCCTTCTGGTACTTGATGATGAGGGGTCGCTGCAACTAGGAGATGTGATAAAGTCTTAGCTTGTTCTCAGGGAACTGGAGGCTTGGAAGACTTGTTTAAAGATTACTGAAGTTACTGGACGACTGGGTTGCTTTGTACTTGAATGGCGGGCTAGAATTTATCGCAAAGCCTTCAAGTGGGAGATTGTTGGGTTTGTGAAGGCTTTGGGCTTGGGCCCATGTTTAGTTTTCTTGTTAATTAAATAGTTAACCCTAATTAGTCTCTATATATATCCATGTCATGTATTGTAATCTTTTGTACAGAGCAAATAAAGAAAACTATAGTTGCAGCCCGTGGACGTAGGTCACACCGACCGAACCACGTTAAATCCTTGTATCGTTTATTGTTCTATTTCTTCTGCGTGATATTCGTTTGCACGTGTTCGTGTGTTGGTTCCGCTGCGCCGCTTGATTCCTAACATTTTCATCTACCTTAACATGTGTAAAAAATCACTTACAATAGGTTGCGATGAAACACAAAGTTAAAAAAAGTGCTTTGGATAAGGTGTTGATGCACTAAGTTGTAGTAGTATCAAACCTACATAATATAAAGCCTTTTCTTGGCTAAACTCTAACCGAGTAAACGTGAGAGATCACAATGTGAAGCCTTTTTCTAATTGTGCACATCTCAACCTAAAATGACTACTGAAATCAACCCTAAACGAGTAAACCCAAAGAATCGAGAGCTCTTTGGTCGATTGATTTCTCTTAATAATCCATCGTATTACCAACCAAAAAAATTTGATTGTGATTGATAGCTTACCAGGAAGCCAATTTTAGGATGGCTTACCTGGATCAAACGCTATTTACACAAGAAATTTTGATGATGATAATGATAGCACATGCTATAACCAGTTGTATAGTATGCTTTTAAAGTTGCAAGAAGTGACTGTCATCTACTTAGAGTCACCAAATTGTAACATTAGCCTATGCATAAGATTTTGTACCTTAACTTAACAATGGTAAATCACTGGTAATCTCATTGTAAAATATAATAGTATATAATTGGGGGCTAATTTTTTTTCTAAATCCTAAACAGTAGTATCTAGTAAATTTTGATTATTTTAGTTTTAAATACACGATTATATAAAAAAATTAGAACAGTTTTTTGTCAATTAGTTTCACAAATATCCATTATTCAATAACAAGATGCATGGATTTGCACCCGCATGTTCATTTCAGTTTAACAAGCGACAATACAAACGTGACCAATATCTTGCAGATGTACGTAACTTTGACCAATATCTCAAAGTTTCTTATTTACTATCTCTTTGTTCTGAAATACGAACATGGCACCACGAAGTAGTTTTGAGGCACCACGTGGAAGAGCATAAACAAACAACGCAACGAAAGGTTTTAACAGTGGATGATAAAATTAACAACCAAGATATCGACAACTACTATTCATTCCTCTTCCTTTTTAGTTATAGAGTAACGACCATCTTCAAAAGTCAATGATGGTATATATTTCTCATATCTATACTAATAAATCAAGATCTTTATAACTCACATGTTATTTCTTTAAGATGTCCACCTAGGATATGGACACATATCTTCATTATAATAAAAGTTATAAATTATTATATAAATATAGTTTCCTTAGTCAATTTGCTTAATAAATTTCAATGTACTATTATGTAAATTAATGTAATAATTTTTCTAAAATATAAAAAATATTTCATAAAAAATATTTTAATTACAATTAATTTTGTTTCTAGCTAGTCGTTATTAAAATTAAAATATTTTAAACATCGTATTTGTAAACAAACATTTATAAAATTTCAATATTTACAAAGTGAAACACAATTATAATGAGTGATTACTCATAATAAAACAGCATCTCTATTTCAATGTACATCATGATTCCATCTTCTCAAATCTAAGTCTGTTTAATAGTTCACAATCTCATATTCATAATTTCTTGTTTTCAAATACGATGTTTATTATTTCAACCCGTGTAACTGACATGTGATTTGATATATTTTTTTAACAATGGATTTTACACAATAAGCTTTTAAAATTATAGAAACTTTCATCTTATGACTAACTACACACACAATAAGCAAGTGTACCTATCGAATAGTAGTATAGCTTTTGGTAAGAACCAAGTATCATCCGTGGACACGAGAGCTCCTGATACTAAGTCTTTGTTATTATCTAGCCGATGCAAGATGACTATGAATAATATGATTAACTAATTTAGCTAATAATTAAACTAAAAGAAG
Organism: Flaveria linearis; assembly: GCA_024085815.1. Classification (NCBI taxonomy): domain Eukaryota; kingdom Viridiplantae; phylum Streptophyta; class Magnoliopsida; order Asterales; family Asteraceae; genus Flaveria; species Flaveria linearis. Next base: position 13,680,455 of record CM044009.1, read on the forward strand.
AAAGTAGACGAAGATAAAGATAAATAATCAGAGGAAGATATCACTTAGACTTCAAATCCACTTAGCAAAACAATGACAACATACATGAACCTATGGTAAGATCATATCTACACATAAAACATGGATGTAAACTAGACTCTTGTTAAGGTTATCTAATATATAACTCAATGGAAAGCTAGAACAATAAACACATAATAGCCACCTAAAATTATGCCATGAAGACCCAATGATATAATTAAGCCAAAGTTAAATATGGTAAGGACTCCCGTCAAGGATACCAAACCCACAAACCTTTGGAATTATCATTAGTTGAAGTTTAATTGTTTTAATGATTATTGATGAACACAAACACAAAAACACAATAAATATGAACTCAATAATTATTCAAAGTATTTCATTAATTATCAGTAATGATTACAAAAGAATAAATAAGAATGACTATGAACAATGATTTCTGTGAATCGAAGAATGTTGTTGTTGATGTGATGGCGGTTAGGGTTAGATCCTTGTAATCAGTCCTCCAAAACTGCAAGCTCTTTGACTCTTGATATAATTTTGTTGTAGAAGTAAGATACAACAGCCTTTTGATCATCATATTTGTACTTGATCTCCATTTTGCTGATCTTCTTCAGAGTCTCGAAGCTAAGTCCCAGAACATCCTCCTCTATAGTGAGTGTCTCTAAGACTTTGTCATTTTTCACTACTTCAAGCTCATCTTGTTCAGAGAGTCGAAGTTCTGTGACTTCATCATAATTTGTTCCCTTCAGCAAGCCAGCATTATGTCTTCTTCGTTTGTAGGCCTTTGCATGAAGTTTGTCAATAACTTGTATCACGTGAACATGCAGGAACAAGTCATTTTGAGCTGCTCCATCAATCAGCTTGGGGAAGAATTTGTCATGCAAATATGAGGTGTAGCTGGGATGAAGTAGCTTGATTTCCACAGGATCAAAATCCTGATCCGTTCAGCCCTCTTGTTTTCTGCATTCCTCAGCAGCACAAGTTCTTTTGTTCTCTCTACATATCCCCATTCAGTAATAGGGAGTGTGTATTGAGTCCCTTCAATGTGCTTGATTGCTGCTGAGTTCCTGTTGTTATAGCCAACCCTCTTTAAGAATTCATCATCTACGGATTCAAAGGCATTGGACTTATATCTTTTCACTCCTTTATTCTTTTTCTGTGCTCATTATCTTCTCTTTTGGCTTCAGCCAGCACATCATCTTTGAATTTCGTTTTCAGTTTACCTACTATGCTTGAGAAGTCCCTGCCCCTTGGATGTATTGGATAATTTGTAATGGTAAGGCTTTGCAGGTCCTTGAGATCATTCTCAGGTAAGCATAGAACTGAAAACACATCATGGAAGTATTCAACTCTTCCAGATGTTCTTTTGATCACTGCACAATCCCACTCTTGATCATATTTCCATGCCGTGATCTTATTTTCTTCAGTAGAGTTGGGAGTTATGAGGTGATAAATCAACTGAATCAGAGTGGACTTCTGATCAGTGATTTCTCTAACAGTAGTACCAAGGGGCCATACCTTTCCTGGGATGACTTCCCTTGGTTCTCTGATGAGTTTATCTTTTGCTTTGTGCTGATCCTTTGGTTCAACAGTTATTGGATCAGCAACAACTTTGCTTTGTTGGTCATGAGTTGGATGTGGAGCTGTGGTTCTGAATTTTACACCAGTTTCTATCTCCACTGCCATCACATGCTCCATCATCCTCCACAGTTCTCCAGTAGATCTACCTTTGAGCTCATGCGGTTTGTAATTATGGTCCTGTAACCAGCATGTCATGCTGTACTTGGTTAGTTTAGCTATGTCACAATGGCCCAGATCTTTCTTAATTTTCTCCACTGATTGAAAGACTGTGAAAGCTTCATAATCACAGTTTGGGATTATGAAACTTGCCAGCTCAAACTCTTTCAGCAGATTCTTCATCTTAGTTGAATTCATCCTCTCAACCATGTCATAAGGAAAACCAGGGTTGATGAGGGTCATGAACATGCTTGAATCAGGCCTCTCTTCCATAATATCTGTTGTGGTTAGAAGGTCATCGGCCTTTGCTTCCTTTTGTTCAGTGGGGGACTCCATCTTGGTTAGCTCCTCCCATTCTTTGTCACTTTCATCAGCATCTCCGGATGATACCTTCACAGTAGATACATCTACTGAAGGTGTCTGTTCAGGGGATGAAAGCTTTTGCCTTTTTGGAGCGGCTTCTTCTTCAGATTTCCTTTTGAAGGAGCCCAAGTATTTTCTTTTCCGTGCATATAGGATCAGTTTCTTTGGAGCTTCAGCGGATGGTTTAGACAGCTCAACACTTGGGGCCTCCTTGTTTCCAGAGCATAAATCTTCTTTTTCAATTGCTCTATCTTTTCATCTTTCTCTTTGATCAGCTGAGCTTTATCACTTTGCTCATTTTTCAAGGATGCCTGCAACTCTTGTTCATTTTGCAAAAGTGCATCAATTACCTCATTGTTGCATTTGGCATCCTCTCTCAGCCTTTTCAATCTTGCATCTTTCATCATCAGCTCTTCATCCTTTTCCTGAATGATTCCTTTCAGCTCTTGTATTCTTTGCTTCCGCTTATTTGATTTGAGTACTAGCTTGTTGTACTCAGCAACCAAAAAGCTTTTACTCACTGGGATGTCACTATCACTTAAATCATCTTCGTGGTAGGCAATCACATCCTCTTGTTCTGCTACCCTTTGCTCATCAGTAGGATGATCATTAAGAGCTGGAGATATGGGTTCAGTATGGTCTAATGGCACTTGGTCTTCAGTGTTTATGGGTGAAATGGGAACAGTGATAGCTTGAGACAGTAACTCAGTCTCTCTTGAGTGCATAGAATTTAAAGACTCAGTTATCTCAACTAGTTCAGTGCTAGCACTTTCCTGTGATGCTTGTTTTGGTGTGTCTGGTGGTGGTTGAACAGGGGATTGGATTTGGAGTGGAGAGAGAGGTTGAGTGTGATGTGAGGATGAATGAGAAGGTGATGGTGACTGGTGTTGAACGGGTGAGATTGGCTGAGTGTTGGTGGTAGAAGATGAAGATATTAGTTGTGGAGATTCATGGTGATGAATAGGTGAGATTGGTTGGGTGTTGATGCTGGCTGGAGATTGATGTTGGAGTGGTGGTGTTTGGCTTGGTGAGTGATATTAGAGTGGTGGTGTTTGGATTGGAGAGTGAGAAGCTTGTACAGATTCAGAAGATGACTCTGCTTATTTATCTACCCAGATCAATTCTTGTGGTATATCTGCATGAGCATCCACCACATGTGCAAACATGGGCATGTCTTCACCCTGGTACTTCCCACTAATTTTGTTCAGCACAGATTTACCCAAGTGTGCTTGCACAAACACTTCTCCTACTCTTGGTAGCCTTGGAAGTTCAGAGTTGATCACCAGTTGTAAGAACCTTGGGAACATGTACATTTTGTCATTCTGCTGAAGTTTGACTTGATCACTTAGACAGTTGAAAATGTACTTGGAGTAGTTTTAAGTTCTATCCTTGAAGATCCCAATGATTCCTGAAGATATGTGTCGAGAAAATCTATCAAGCCCCCACTTCCTGTTGGATATGCACTTCAGGTAGGTATGGCATAGGAATCGATATGGTTTGCACAGCCTACCCTTCTTTATTTCCCCTTTATCGAAGTCGCCATCATATCCTATCAGGTTAAACACCTTCTCAATGTATTCATTTTCGAATACATCAGGGTGCCCAATCTCTCGATCACCCAATTCCAGACATCGTCTAATTGTTCTTTCATTGATCCGAATACGTTGAGTCAGGATCTCAGCACAATCATTTCATCATCTCCTTCTTGTTCAACTCGTGCAGAGTTCCAAAAATCGATTATGTGTGCCTGATGAATCACAGGCTCTGCCGTTAAGGCATAGAAGAGCCTGGACCGTCGAAGATATCTTATGATATCTCGACATCCTTCAGCAGCAGGATCAGCAGCATTTAAGAATGCGCACACATTATGTTCGTTTACGAATCTGTTTGCCATCTGTAATCAACAACGAAAATAGATTAAGCATAAATCTCACATGAAGTCGAATCGTTTTAATGATAAACACAGATTAACCAGTTCCGTACTGAGAATTAGAACATGATTTACCTTCGCAATACTGACAATCGATTACTGGATAATGTAGTTTATGCTTTTTCGGAACAGATTTTTTGAAAGTTTGAATGAGGGGAAAGTGGGTGTTTTTCTAGGTTAGAAACTGAAAAAGTGTTCTGAAAAATTAATTAATGAATTCTGAGTCAGAAACCTTATTTATAACCGAACATATTAATTTCTTTTATTAATTATGTTGGGCCCACTTCCCATTTATCCGTCCGTATACCAAGTTTATTTCAAATGCATTACTTTTTCCGCAGAACATCTGCGGAACCTTAACATCTGCGGATGCCTTAACATCTGCGGATGCCTTAGCTCAAACAGTGCATCTGTTTTTCTGCTGAACAGAAATTTCACTAATACTTCTACGGATGAGAAGTATTACTGAAACTTCTGCAGATGCAGAAATTTCACTGTTACTTCTACGGATGAGAAGTATTACTGAAATTTCTGCGGAACTTAAAGTTCTATTAAAAACTTTAAATGTGTGATATCTACTGAGTAGAATCAAGTGTTGATGTTGGACATTGTTGACTGTATTTGCATGGCAATTAAGTACAAGAAAGCAAGTGTCCTGTATCCTGCATTCAAGTTAGTGCTCAAGTTCCAATTCCTTCAAAGTAAATTAAATCAAGTTGACAGCTTTTTATTGATTTTCATGCATGAACTACTCCCCCTAAATTTGTGATTAATGTTAAACTGTTGCATTCATCATAAATTTAAGTTGTAAACAGGCATGAAAGGCATATGACAGTCTAAGTGAGAGAAAATCAGTTAAAAGGACAAATTAAACATCTGGTTTAACAATTACATGCATGCATATATATAGAGGGATCATACTATGACTCGCTTCTGCGGATGTTGATTATTTGATTCATTGCACACCTGATTGTAAGTATATAAATCCACTTAAATTCATACATGAGTAATGTATCAACTAGGCATGCTATTTATCATGTTTTGAAGTTTGAATGAGTTCCACATTCAATTGTCATTAGAGTTTGTACTCCGTAGGTGAGGCAAATCACTACTTTTCACACTTAATGACTATGTACATTAAGTTATAAGTTCTATCTTGAGACATATTACAGTCTCATGAATGCTTTGATGTTGAAGCTCTTTGGATTGGTGTACAATTGATCACAAGTGATTCTTTTTAGAGCTGAGATATGATCTTCATAGTCACCAGGTCTTTACTTTCGTAAAACAGAGGTGAACTTAACCCAGGTCTTTGTTTACACAAAACAAAGGGAGAATGAAGATCACACTCTTTAGTCGCATCCCCAGGTCTTTGTTCACACAAACAGAGGGAATATGACTTTGCAAAGATAGAAGATTATAAAGTATTTTACATAGTGTGCTTGTGTAAGTGATTTGATCACATCAGGAGATAACGTACTTTCCTGATTTGCAAAATGGAATTCCCACAGACAGATACCTTTATCTTTTAGTTTGGCATGCTCTTAGCTTAGTTTACACTCAAGATGAACCTACTCACATATCAGAATGATACAAGTCAGTTTGAGTTTTAGTTAAAGAAGGCCAAGCATAGTCTACTATCATTTCCCATACATAAGGCATGCACAAATGTTCTATCAGACACTTAAATCATCCCTAACCATTACTCTACACAAGGACAGTCATATGCTTTTGATGATTTATTCTAAGTTAATCATCCCCAAGATTCTATCAGAAAATTAAATCTAACAGAATCAAAGGCTTTAGTGAACAAATCAGCAAGCTGATTTGTTGTGTCCACTTGATAACTTGATTAAACCTTTTTCTGAGCAGTCTCTCAGAAAATGGTATCTGATTCAATGTGTTTTGTTTTACTGTGTTGAACTGGGTTAGCAGTTATAAACATAGCAGCTTAATTATCAATATGAATTGGTGTTTGAAGGAAATTGTAACCATAATCAAGTAATTGTTCTGCAACCAAAGTACTTGAGAGCAACCAGCTGAAGCAGCTATGTACTCAGCTTCAGCTGTTGATACAGATACATTAGTTTGCTTCTTGCACTGCCAAGAAACAAGTCTTGGTCCAAAAACTGACATCCACCAGTTGTGGATTTTCTATTGTTGTTACACCCTCCATAGTCACTATCTGAATATGAGTAAAGACTGAAATCTCCATCTTTTGGATACCACAGTCCTAGAGCTGGTTTGCCTTTCAGATATCTGAATATTCTCTTCACAGCATTCAGATGGGACTCTTTTGGGTCTGATTGATACCTGGCACAAACACAAACAGCAAACATTATGTCAGGTCTACTGGCAGTTAAGTACATTAAAGAACCGATCATTGATCTATACAATCTTTGATCTACTGATTTTCCAGCAGGTCAGGCACAATCTTGTCTATTGTTGAGGCAGGTGTCTTGCATGAAGTTGTATCAGCAAGATTGTACTTCTTCAGGATTTGATGAATGTACTTTTCTTGATTGATGAAATGCCATCTGTTTTCTGATGAACTTGTAAGCCAAGGAAGAATGTCAATTCTCCCATGGAGCTCATCTGAAATTCAGATTTCATTAACTCTTCAAAGCTTTGACACAGTTTCTTGTTGGTTGATCCAAATATTATGTCATCAACATATATTTGAACCACCAAAAGATCTTGATGTTCATGTTTGAGGAAGAGTGTCTGATCAATGGTTCCTCTTTTGTAACCATTCTTCAGCAGGAAAGATGACAATGTGTCATACCACTTCCTTGGTGCTTGATGAAGACCATACAAAGCTTTGTCAAGCTTGTATACTCTATGTGGATAGTCAGGATCCTCAAATCCAGGGGGTTGAGCCACATATACTTCTTCATCAATTTTCCCATAAAGGAAAGCACACTTCACATCCATTTGATAGACTGTGAACTTCTTGAATGAGGCATAAGCTAGGAAGACCCTTATAGCTTCAATTCTTGCAACTGGTGCAAAAACTTCATCATAGTCTATCCCTTCTTCTTGAGTATATCCTTGAGAAATAAGTCTGGCTTTGTTTCTCACGATTATACCCCTGTCATCCAGCTTGTTTTTGAAGAGCCACCTTGTTCCAATTGGATGTTGACCTTGAGGCAAGTCTACAAGATTCCACACCTTTTGTTTTCTGAATTGTTGTAGCTCTTCTTGCATAGCCTCAATCCAGCTGTTGTCTTTTAGAGCAGCTGTAATATTTGCAGAAACTGTCTGAGACAAAAAGCAGGTGAACAGGCAAATGTTTGCCACTCCTCCTTTGCTCCTTGTAGTTCTTGCATTCAGGTCTCCAATAATATTATCTGAGGAATGAGACTTGTGAATTCTGCTTGTTGAAACAGCATCAACTGGAATTGTTGATTCTAAGTTTGAGAAACCCATTGATGCAGATGCATTCAGCTTAGAAGATGAGTCTATGAAGTAATCAAATGGCTCATGTTCATTAGGATCAGCTTGAGTTTCAGTTGCTGCATGGTTGTCTTCTTCCGCAGGAAGTTCTACGGAAGCATTTTGTTCTTCCGCAGGAGTAACTTCAACATCTACGGAGGCATTTTGTACTTCCGTAGGGGTACATCACCATCCACGGATGAACATTGTTGATTTGCTGGCATGTTTTGTTGATTCAACACATCCTCTCCATCCCTTTGGTCAGTGGTTGAAACAGGACTTACATCTACGGATGCTGATGCATCTACGGATGTATTTATATGTGCTGCGGATGAAGGATTTGCTTCAGATGTAGTTGCATGCTGCTGACTTGATTCTTGCTGAGGTGCATTTGAAGGTTGTGCCCTTGGTGGGTCAGCTGTCAGTGGCACTTCATTCAAACTTGGAGGCACAAATGGATAGCATGTATCCGCAGAACCTACATTGATCAGATAACCAGTGTTAAATGATTCAGTTAATGCATCTATATCAATAACCAAGATGATCCTTTTACAGATGTTGTAAACATGGATTCATCAAAAGAAACGTTGGGAGTCTCTTCAACAATGTTATGTTCTGTAATAGACCCTATA